>JAINUG010001002.1:0-20000 GCA_029706075.1 Aldrovandia affinis
ATAGAATAAGGCCCTGACCTGGTGTATGTTGTGCACTGGCCAACAAAACAGGGAGAAAGTACCAAAGGTGCGAAGTGTGGTGGGCGCACTTCTATTGCATGCGAGCAATGTGATGTTCCATTCCACGTTGAATGTTTCAAGGATTTCCACACTCCAATCTGAAACTGGAAAGGCTAAACACTGCACAATACATGTTCAAATGGACGATCTAATGACCCAGTTGTTGATTTGTTGTAACAGTTTATGAATTTCTGAGTTTCTTTTATCACAGTACACAGTACATGAAAAACATTATCCGTTTAATTTAAATGGTAATGTTCTGTCTGTTTTCAGGACAAAATTGTTAAATATATTTGAATAATTTTGACCTGAAAGAAGATGAATTCATAGGTGTTTTATATATTTTTAATGGTTTTCTAATGTTTAAGAATATTGTTCTTTAATTTTGAACAGGATTACCCCTGATATGAGTTGTGTTCCATAAAATTAGACGTTTATGACTGGTATTCAGTTTATCCATGTTATTTGCAATGTTTTCTCGAGAACAGTTGGGCTCTTAAATGACTTCATATCATGTATTTGATAAAGTTTTCATTGATAAAAGATGACACAGTGTGCCGAAGACTCTCATTTTCTCATTTCTCACTCCAGGACCGGAATTGCCCACCCCTGCTCTAACGAGTCTACTCTAACACAGGGAAGTCTTTAACTCGCCAAGAAAACGTTTATCCAGTTAAGATTTCACATCGAGTGCTCGTGCGTCGCTGAGAGTTTGACCACACTTCACATTTGGAAGCCGTAAAATGTTCCATACAGAACCATTTTGAAGGGAAATGTCAATGCAAATGTAATCGCAGGGTTCTATACAGAACCAATTTTTGGGGGAAATGGTTCTTCACTACCAAGCATAGAACCCTAAAGAACCTTAAGTGTACGCTCTCGCGGTCCACAGTCACGCGGTTTCTCGGGGCCATTGCGGTGTTTGAGGCCCCAGGTCGCACCATGCTCGCCGCGGTAAGCATTTTGCGTTTTGGTTCTCGCGCTCCTCACAGATCCCCAGTCCAGTCTGCAGTCCAGGGCGATTCTAGGATTTGACCTTTAGGGGGCGCTCAGCCCCCAATGAGAATGTGAGATGTACACATGCAAAGCACAAGCATACATCTTTAATTAATTTACTGTTACATTCCCCCGAAAACAAAAACAAAACAATGGTGGTCGCTCTCAAAATTGAAATACCACCCTCTCTCTCTATCTGTGTGCAGACAGCCAAACGCCGCCCCCGATCGAGGCTGAAGACCAGGGCCGGTCTGGCAGAGACGGGTTTGAAACCGTGTCCCTGATAGGCAGCGCAGACTCGTATAGGACCAACCGAAATACGGGTGTGTTAAACCGCTACGCTAACCGCCACCCCCAAGCTATTCTGATTTGAGTTCTCTAGTTTGCTCCTTTCTCGTCTATTTATGCTCTTTCTGACAGCTGTTAAATAAAGGGCTTTTAAAAGTCAACCTCTCTGTCTCTGTCTCGCTCCATCTCCTCTGATTTAGTTTGGGAGAACAGAGCTGATTGACAACACACGGTAGTGCAGTGGATACCACTGTCGCCTCACAGCAAGAAGGTCTCGGGTTCGAATCCAGGCCGGGGGCCTTTCTGTGTGGAGTTTGCATGTTCTCCCCGTGTCCGCGTGGGTTTCCTCTCCGGGTACTCCCGGGTTCCTCCCACAGTCCAAAGACATGCACGTTAGCCTAATTGGAGAGTCTAAATTGCACGTAGGTATGAGTGTGTGAGTGAATGGTGTGTGTGCCCTGCGATGGATTGGCGACCTGTCCAGGGTTTATTCCTGCCTCTCTCCCAATGCATGCTGGGATAAGCTCCAGCCCCCCTGCGACCCTGACCAGGAATAAGCGGCTTAGACAATGAGATGAGATGAGATGAAGTTTTTATATTTTGAAATAATAATTTAATTATAGCAACTGTTCATAACAAAATTATGTATTTCTCACAGTTCTGCTATTTGACCAATGTTATAGCAAATGGATAGATCCTGAAGTGAGAAAAAGAAGATGTAATATTGGGAACATACAGGTCACAAACACGAGGGAAGATTCACAGAAAGGTTCGGTGATCTCGGGTCTGAATCCGGTCATCAGACCGGTGTAGGAGCAGCCGTAGTCCCTAACTCTGGGAACTAATCACACTCTTATCCACGTCACTTTCTGTAGCGGACCCTCCACGTACCAGAGCACCACCGCTGCACATGTAGGCCTATTTTGTTTTGTGTTTAAAACTTATTTTTATGTAGTTTATTGGGGACAGGTGTTGGAAATTAGTCTGGCTATAAACACTTAATCCAGTGCATCTGATGCTTGTTTTTTTAACATTGTAACAATGATTTTGCCATGTCCCTGACAAATACACACACACAAATACATAAATTACTTAAAAAGAGACAGAACTATTATGGAATTAAAGCAAATCATGTTGCCCAGGTTACCATTATGGCTCCTAATTGAAGAATGACCACTGATAAGTGGCCACAATAGTGTCACTCAATAAAGCTCAAAATAGTTCAATTGCACTACAGTAGGACAAATCAAATGAGTATAGCTATTATCTATGTACAGTAAAAGTGTATAATCGTTAGCTGTGTCGTTACATGGCATATTCTGTTCTAATCTATGTGCACTGTGTCTGTATCAATGCATTAGCATGAAGGAGGCATATTTCTTCCCGGGAAAGATCAGAGTCTCTTTCAGAAGAGGTCCGTCAGGATATTTAAGACAGGATCCCTCTGATGCGGCTAGGAGGATCAAAGACAACCCCTCCCTGCAAGACAAGTGTGCACCTCAGAGGGAAGAGCTTGTGAAGGCCAGTGCCCACACTGTGGTGTTCCAAAGAGGGGGGAGTACATCCTCCAATTCTGAAAGTACAAAGGGAAATCCTTCCGCGGCCCCCTGGAGAATGATGGAGGCTACACTTGTACCTCACCAAGAAGGTTGAGGAGGAGGAGGAGGAGGAGGAGGAGGAGGGAGAGGAG
Source organism: Aldrovandia affinis (assembly GCA_029706075.1). NCBI lineage: Eukaryota > Metazoa > Chordata > Actinopteri > Notacanthiformes > Halosauridae > Aldrovandia > Aldrovandia affinis. The sequence continues at coordinate 3,035 of JAINUG010001002.1, forward strand.
GAGGATACTGACTGAAAAAGAAATACTGACCTGTTGATTCTCTGCACTTCACAATAGTGACAAGCCTCTCATGAACTGTGTCTGTGGCATATCTCAGAACAACAGAACACTGGTCATGGGAGGTGATGTCCTGGGTGGTGTCAATTTGTACAGAGAGCATCCCAGCCTTTGTGAGGTCTTCCACAATGCTCTCCTGAATAAGCTGCTGAATTGTGGCAATGATGGAGTTGATGGTTCTTGCAGACAGCAACGTCACCAGGGAATCTCTGCCCTTTGCCCCAGACTGATGCATTTTCTTTGATTTCTCAATGGATTCAGCTACATGCTCATTTAGGCACACATCATACTTACTTAATAGGAGTATGATCTCCAAGAAATGTCCATGATCAACATTGATGTCATCAAGCATGTATGCAGAATCATTCCTTGACCTATAACTAAGGCCTCTTTTGCCAATCACTTTCACAACATCCACCACACACTCTAAAACCTGACGTTTCTTCTTGATTTGCTCCCTCTGTGAAGACAACTGACTACCACTCAGTAAGCCTTTAATATCAGATTCAGAAGCATTCAAAAGTAGGCCTCAGCACATGCTCTGTGAGCCATGCTCAAGCGCTGGTGAACATGTCTCCAGTCCGCCATGCCACTTATGAAGGGAGAGCGGTCAGTTGACTTGCCGAATGCCATACAAATAGAGCAATGCAATGTGTGACGTTCTTGGCAGTAGGTTAGCCATCTTCTATTTGTGCCATCTTTACACCAGAAGGCTTTCTGTACTACTGGGTTATTTGCATTTTGTTTGGGGTGGTACGCAAAAAGCAACCTAAGGCTTTCACCATTGGGACGTATGTAATAATCGATTGGTGCCTCAGTCTCTTCAGATGTGGCGGCCCATCGGGATTTGTCCCGATATGCCCGATGGCCAGTACACCACTGTGTGGGGGTGTGTGTGAGAGAGAAACAGAGAGTGTGTGTTTATCATACAAAACAAATGAACTCCTGGATGTCACAACCTCTCCTTGGTCAAAGTTATGCAAGTTTAGCTGAACTATACCTCTCTACTAACAAGCTCTCTGTGAGGACACGTGGTCATGTTGATGTGAAGAGAGGAACGAATGACGACAAAGTGGTAACCAGGAAATATAAAAGATTTATTTCAGCTTCAAATTAACATATAGATTAACAAGGGCCAGGAAATATAAAAAGCCTAATGCAGACACACCTACAGTACAGCCACTTACAGCTGCTCAATACAGCTTTACACAATAATCAATGCATTTAGAAATATGTGTTCAAACAAAATCCTTGAATGTCATTTTTACTATTTAATCAGTTTCATATTTATAGAAATTATTTGAAAATGTCCACACCCCCTTCACTAACAGCCACCCATGGTCTCATGTCTTCTCTGACACAGAAAGATGGAGGGAGATTTAACTCAGGAAACAGTCACACAGAGACACAAGTAGAGTGTGATACAGCTGGTTTGAGGCTTTAGTTCACAGTCTCTGGGGGCAGCAAAAGAGCTTTTATTCACATTATTTTACAAATGTATTTCTTGAGATTATTATTTTCTTAGCAGGTGCCTTCATACAATACACTCTAAAACACAGCATTTGTGTCATTACTGTAGAGAACCATTTACAGTACCCTGCTGAAGGAAATAAAGGCATCTATAAGCCCCTAATTATCACTATTTATATTTTATATTTATATTTAAATATAATAATATATATATATATACAAATTTATATTTGCAAGAAACAAGAAAACCAGCATCTGCAGATCTGAGCGTTGGGGCTGATATCTTACTAGAAGGTCAGTCATGTATTCTGGTGCTAAGCCATTAAGTGCTTTAAAAACAAGTAAAATAATCTTAAATTTGCTATTAAAACTGTTCACCAAATTGTCACAGGAGAAAGGCAAGACTGGCATAGGCATATCATCTACACAGTTTAGACACTTATCAGCTACTTCAGAAATAACAATAGCGCTTCTCGATAATGCGTAAATGTTCATGTTCTAAGGTCACCCTAACCTCAACAAATACACAGAAATGGTCAGACATAGCAACATCAATAATAGAGGATACAGTGGTGCTTAGACCTCTAGAGGCAACCAAATCCAAAGTGTGGCCATGTCTATGCGTTGGCCCGGTAACGTGCTGGGTAAAATCAAAAGAGTGAAGCAGATTGATGAACTCCATAGCCTTGGAGTCTGAACCATTGTCAACATGTACATTGAAATCTCCAGTCATAAGGACTCTGTCATAATCAGTTGATGAAATGGATAAAAGCTCTGCAAATTCATTGAAGAAATACTGCGTTCTGTTTAGGTGGTTGGTAAATAGTCATGAAAAGCACAGGAGCATCACATTGCAGTACAAGGGCAAGGTATTCAAAGGCAGAAAAATCCCCAATATAAATCTGTTTGCATGTTATATTGTCTGGATAAATACTTGCTAGTCCACCTCCTCTCCTGCCTTGCCTTACTGTATGAGAAAAGGCATCATTTGGAGAGGAGGCCTCAATAAGTGAGGCTTTACCATCTGCACCTAGCCAAGTTCCTGTTAAAAAGATGAAATCAAGTTTATGCTGTTCAATCAGATCGCTAACCAAAAAGTTTTATGGAAGTCTCAACTGCTTAGAAGCACTCACTGTTATCAAAGGGAATCGTTTTAACAGGGGAATTTCCAGCAAGTTGCTTCTAATAACACTACGTGGGTTGTGCAGACCAGCAGAATATGCGCTCTGACTACAGTGGTCAGAAATAACCGTTTGTATCGGAAATGCATGTAAAAAGGTGCTCAAATCTACAATAGCCTTTCCTACTGTGGGACAAAGTCAGGCTGTGACACATTTCGATATGTTTCTTGACAGCATAAAAGCACCTCTACTGTTCGGATGCAGTCCATCACGTTTATAAAAAGTAGGTCGCTCCCAAAATGTGTCCCAATTGTCAATAAAAACCTTGGGCACACAGGTAGTGGAGCAGGCAGAGCCAGAAAGGTGGGTCGCTGTTGGGGGCAGATTGTCGGTGGATCTCCTGGATGGGAGAGTAGCCAGTCCCGCCGATGAAGTGCCAAGCTGTGCAGCTAATTCTGCCTGTCCATTTAAGAGTGTCGTCTCAAATGCTTCCTGGATTCGTGCATTGGCCTTTAAGAGCGAGATGTGCTCCTCCAGTGCAACAACTGGGACTTTCAGTTCATAGTTCTGAGTACATTTAATCAGGGCGATAAAATCAGGGCGTGTGTTTGATCTTGTCTCAGTGGAATGAAATCAGGGTGTGTGTTTGATCTTGTTGTCTCAGTGGGATAAAATCAGAAACAACACTTTTGAAAAAAGATGTTAAAATAAATTAAAAGAGAATATATTTAAAAGGCTGAGATTGGAACCCACAAAAAACATGGGGAGGATTGGTCTTCTTTACCCGGGAATCAATTTAGCGGTCCCAGCCCCACAGAGCTAACCGCGCCGGGGTTTGGTCCACAGGACAGTGGGGTCGAGCAGCCACAGGTATAAACAGACTTAAAAATGGATAAAAGGCTAAATATTCAGATAAAAGCATAATAGCTAACGTTACCTAACAAAACCAGACCAGAAACCAGGTTATAATCAATTTTGGATTCCAGCGGTAAATTGTGTTTCAACAGCGGAGAAAAAGTCAACTTCACAGCCACTGCTGTTATGCAGTCAATGCAGTTATGACACGGCACTAAGCTACTGTCACTTATGCTGAGAATAAGAACATTAATATTCAAATGATTACAGCTATTCTTTTAAATGCATTTTAAATCATTCATCATTAAAAGATGATTTCAGAGAAGAAGGGCATCAGTCTTACAGACACTCTTTACATGCTCATCGCAGGATACATCGGCCCATTCATCCACACCAGGCCAAGTAAGTGCACAATCTTCAGACCCGTAATCATCTGGCTGTCCATTCCTCCACAATCTGTAAGAGAAGCAGAGAGACTGAATGAGACACAGATGTGCTACTTCTCTATTGTTGCCAACATGGATACAGTGACTACTCTTTCACATTCTCTGTCTATTGCTGTCTCTGTGACTGCACTGTATAAATATTTAAAAATATAATGCATTGATATAAATTATTTAAATATTTTTTTAAAATTACGTTAACCGTGTAGCTGAAAATGTCCATACATATTGTGTGACTCTGGGATGTGAGGTGGAGGTTAATGTTGTTTCATACAGAATTTAATTTATCTTCTGTCTGTATATTGATCCCCTGTAATGCGTCTGTAAGATTTCTTACGCTTTATCTTTCTGCAGAGGGGTTCCATCCACCCAGAGCCAGGTCCCCTCTGTTTCTGAGTCACTCAGTCCAATCCAGTGAAGACCTAATCCTCCTATGTGTTTGTAGATGAAGTCCTGAACAAAGAAACAGAATGACTCACCACTCACTCTGCTGACAGAGACAACAAGATCAAACACACATCAGATTTTAAGAGCCGGCAAGTTAACGGAAACATAACTAGCTTTTTTACAATCAATTCATTCACAGTGTCTTACCTGTTCCTCTTTACTCTCTATAATCACCAGGTCAGCTCCCTGTTTAAGGCAGGCACTGCGACCGGCATTCCAGCTCTTCCTTTCAGTAGAGAAGTAGTAACATGTGGAGTTTCTCTGCTCCCAGCCCTCTGGACAGGGTCTACACACTCTCTCTGTACAGAAACAACAGGCAACAGTATTCTATCAATTACTTATAAACACCAAACAGTATACTTTGAACTAAGAGTTAAGAAACACAAGTAAAAGTGCTCTTTGACAGACAGAGTAGCACCACTCACTCTGTGATCTGAGGGGACAGTACTGATCCAGAAAGGGAAATTTAGCTATCACTGTATCATAGTCTCTCTGCAGCTGGGTGTTCTGTGTAATCAGGCTGTTGTAGTCTCTCTGTAGTTGGTTCAGGGTGCTGCTATTGGCTCTGGGTTCCTCCACACATCTCATTGAACAGTTTGGAGATGCTCTCATATCTAATACACCAGGGGAAAAGGCACAATTTAGTTAATCTATGAAAAAATAATCTTAAAACCATATCATGTTGACCACAAACATAATTTGTTAAAAGTTAGTTTTTTCCTAAGGCATAGAATTTTGTTTTAGAGGACCATGAATTGTTAGATAACACCCAGTTCCAATCAGAGTTCCAATTCCAATCTCCGATTAGAACCGGGTGTTGTGGTCAGATGAGACCAAAAGTGATATTTTTGGCCACGCACACCAGCAGTGGGTTTTTGTGTCAGAAGAAGGACGTGTATGCAGAGGTGGAAAGTACTCAAGTAAAAGTACTCTAAAAGTAGTTTTTTTGAGGATCTGTACTTTTACAGTATTTTAAAAATGCTATACTTTTACTCTTACTTGAGTAATTTAAACAAGAAGTATTCTACTTGAGTACTTTTAAATTTACAAATGAGTAAGAGTAAATTAAATTCAGGTTTTTGTTTTGCACACCACACTGAAAACAGCACGGTAGCATTGGGACTGTTCGCTAACTCCAGAAGATGGCAGTAGTGCAACATTATGGATGCAAACTGCCGTTAAAACCCAAAGAAGAAGAAGGGACTGTTTGCTATTCGCTAACAGGTCCAGAATCATTTCCGCATTATTGTTCCTTGGCTTAGAGCGCCAAAAGTTTACGTTTGTGCAGTAGCTGATCCACAAAATTGTGATAACAGAAAATGGATGTGTCTGATGATGATTCTGATATTGCTGTTGCGGAGCCTGTTGCTAGCAGCTCTACTAGCTCGTCTGGCAAAGGAGATAACGAAACTGAGCATCCCTGGCCGCATCTGAAAAAGCTGTTCAGTATCAAAGACAAGAACAAGAAAAATGGTAACTTCATAATGCAATGTAAGCTCTGCCTCCCTCGGCTGGTCGAGACATCTGCTTACAAGAACTCATCATCTAACCTGAGGAAACACGTTAAGGTAAGTTGAATGATTCCATCATGTTTAAATGATTTAAACATAACTTTAACATAACATAACGATTTTTAATCGCGGACGTTATCGGCACTAGTGGACTCATTTTTTAGGGTTAAAGTGAATCCGAAACTACTATATGAAACCAGAAGACCTAAGGCATCTTTTGGTACCAACCATGTCATAATAGGGGGGCAAATAACGCTCTAAAGTTAGGCAAGAGTTTGGCGAGGGGAAAAACTGACATGGCCATTTTCAAAGGGGTCCCTTGACATCACCACAAAATATCTGAATGATAATGGGTTCTATGGTAGCCTTAGCCTCAGGGGCGTAGCACACAATTCTGGGCCCTGTACATATGCAGTCTTGTGGGCCCCCTTCTCCTCTTGATCCATGACTCTCACGCATCTTTAGAATTTAAAAAAATTGAATCAACAACTATACACATGAATCTGTAGTGGCTATTAGGGTAATCGCTAATTAACTGCTTATACCACATTTATACAAATGATACAAAAAAAGGTCTGTTTTTTCTGCATCTCTATTAGCCAGTTTGCGAACAATTGTGTCTTTTTGTTGATTAGTAAGATTCTCTGGCCATAGTCCTGGGTCCTCTGGCAAATACCCTTCTGCATTCCCCTCACTTTTTTCCACTTCTTCCTCTGTCTTCTCCTCATCCTTCTCACTACCCTCAGAGCAACCTTCATTTTCCTTGCTCTCTTCACCTCCATCATTCTCTTCACTAGTCCTACTACTACTCTCTGCCTCTTCTTCCTGCTCACTCTTTGCCTCGATCACATCTTCTTCCTGCTCACTCTCTGCTACAAGGACAGGCCCCTCTACAAGCATGAAGCATACAGTATTGATATTAGCCTCTTAACCTGCTTATAATATACAATGAAACAGGCTACAGGCTAGATTCTGCTTAATTTACCAGCTAGCTAGCTAACTATCATAATGTATTTAGCTACGTTAGCTTGTCTTGTTATAGAACTCGATCAAATGAGTCTTCAAAAACAAAGTTTCAATGCATTTCACCATAACCAGTACTATGTTTGCCCGCATTTGCAATTGCTTTCAGCCAGTCGTGAGAATGAAACTGAAATGAGATGAATCGTGACTTTTTTTTATTTATGAACGCGTTATCCATTTGAAATTAATTGCATGCGTTAACGTGTTAACGTTGACAGCCCTAGTTCAATCGAAACAACGTACCGATATTAGCCTAAACCACTCTTAAACAGTGTTAGCAAGTTGCTTACCTTTCTTTTGAAATAAATTAGTGAGCAGTTGTTTTCCCTCAGTTTGCCGTTTTTCTCTTTCTTTTCTTTCTTTTCTTTTTTGATACCCCGACTTCACTTTCTTCTGGAAAGACATGATTGACTGAAACTTGCGGGCTCCAGCATCAGCACCAGTCAGCGTGATTAGCCGTGTTTGTCGACGAATCTTAGTGCAGGGGGGTGGACTAAACCATTTGCGCTTTTGAGAGGGGAGGGGGTCCAGAGAGCCTCCAATATTTTTATGGATACAAAGTTCAGTCTCTCAACCTATTTATTCAGCCAATATAATTTAGTAATGACACTAATTACTTAGAAATTTAAAATTGCAGACAAATGTTTTTTTTCCATTCCAGGCTTTTCAAGGGCCCTCCCCCACATGGGGCCCTAGGTAGTCAGTTCCCCTTTTCCCCCGCTATGACACCCCTGCTTAGCCTACCTGGAGAATACGGTTCCTCTCTGTTAGAGGCGATGATGATGATAATGATGATGATAATAAAATTAGATATTTATAGGGATATGATTGGGTTTCAGTCTCATATACTACTGTATCTTGTCTCGTGTGTGACTGAAGTTTATAGTTTATCCACCTTTTTTTATAACGGCATGAAAGAGCTGCCGCAGACATTTATAGTTTACCCACCTTATTATAATTTTTTTACCACTACAGCCCTGGATATAGCTGTTTGTTTGGAATGAGCGAGAAAATACCGATTTTAAGATTTGAGAATTCCCATTGTTTAATTCTATTTTTCTGTGTCCAATTATGCACACTTAAGTTAATGGAATCTGTATCTTATTCACCAAGTCTTTATAACAGACTGCTAATTAAAAAAAATGTAATTTGGCATTCATTTATATGAATCTTTGTCTTTACAGAGGATACATCCATCCAAAGTGAAGGACTATGACGACTGCATAGTAACGGGGAGAAACAAGCGGACATCTTCCAGTTCCCCCCACTGTGTACCTAATAAGCAAACGAAGATCACAGACATGGTGTCAGGAGGAGCCCCCAAGTGTGTGCTACAGTCTACAGTCGACAAGCTTGTCATTGACTTTGTATGTGAGGGTCTCCAGCCTTTCTCCGTTTTGTTGACATTCAAAAATGTAATAACCACTCTACAGCCGACCTGTTCTGTCATTTCAAGGCCAACTGTGCGCACTCGGATCCAGGAGGCCGCTACACACATGAAAAAAGGTGTGATGGCACACTTGAGCCAACAACAGTATGTAGCTACAACCACAGATTGCAGGTCAGCAAGGCAGCGGAGCTACATTGGCATAACATCGCACTCGATTGATGAAACTACCCTGGAAAGGAAATCTGCTGCCCTCGCTTGCAAATGTTTGAAGGGGTCACACACTTTTGAAGTTCTCGCCGGCGCCCTTGAAGACATAATATATATGCCATTGAGCAGACGCTTTTATCCAAAGCAACTTACGGTAGTGAATGGATACATTTTCAGTATATGTGGCCCCAGTGGGGATTGAACCCACAACCTAACCGTTGCCAACGCTGTGCTCTACCAACTGAGCCACAGAGACATCCACTGTGAGTACCGCATCCGGGAAAAGGTGGTGAGGACAACTAAGGATAGTGGATCAAACTTCCTTAAAGCCTTCAGGGTTTTTGGGGAAAAGAAAGTGGAAGAAGCTGACTCTCAACACGAAGAGCCTGAAAGTGACCATGCAGAAGAAATCGAATACGGAGACACCTTCAACATCTTGGAAAATGACAATGATTGGATTTATATAGCGCATTTCAAGGCATCCAAAGCGCTTTACATATCAAGGTGTGTGTGTGTATGGGGGGGGAACTCTACTCATTCACCATCAATTATTATACTAACAGGTGTTAAATTATGTCTTACAGGCTGAACCCTGCAGAAATTGCATTCCTGTCCGAATACTGCACCGTGATGAAGCCTCTGGTTAGGGCTTTGAATATTCTGCAATCTGAGACCAACACTCATATGGGGTGGCTGCTGCCGACCATCTACCAGCTTGAAGTAAAGCTCAAGAGGATGGCAACAGCAAACAAGGTCAAGGTGTGTCTTCCACTTGTTCAAGCCATACAGCAGGGTATCCAAAAGCGCTTTGGAGAAATGATGCAGGATCCTGAGCTCATCGCCACATCCATCCTTTTGCCCAAGTTCAAAACTTCATGGACAGACAACCCTGACATCATACAACGAGGTAAGCTTTCATTACTTTCTAAAGTTTGTCACGTATTTTCAAACCTGAGGAGTGGCCTTATGAGACCCACACCATTTGTTGTGTAGATCCATCTATATGCCTTAAACCCAATGTGTAATTTATTTGATAAGTTTATAAGTTCCTCTCTTTTCCATTTATTTTGGATAAAGGCTAAAATTTTGTGTAGCTACACACTCTCTTTTGTATAGCTCAAACTACACAAAAGATATCACCAGACAGTTTAATGTTGACATTGGACTACTTTTGAGGACTGAAAACATCTGACATACTATCACTTGCAGCTTTTGAATGTTCTGTTTGGCCTAATGCAATCTAAGTGATACGATAGATAACTATGTTGTTACAATTAGAGCATTTCTTTTGAGATGCATTTGTAAGTGTGTGTAATTGTGTTTGACAACAATACAGGTTTGGACTACATCAAAGCTCATCTGCACACCATGGCTGAAGAGGAGGCTGAACCACAGAGAGTCTCTTCTGATGATGATGACTTCTTCTCATTCAAGCCCAGGAAGTCCCAAGCAGGGGAATTGGATGGTTACCTGGCCTGCCTCTCAGATAAGATGGACCTACTCCATTCATTTCCTAGCATCAAGAAGCTGTCCCTGAAAGTAAACACTGACCTGCCTGCCTCTGCTGCCTGCGAGCGGCTCTTTAGCTGTGCTGGGCTGCTCTTCACAGCCAAGCGAGCCAGGATAGACTGTGTCAATTTTGAGAACCAACTGCTGCTGAAACTCAACAGTGTAGGAAAGATGCTGGAGCCCTATCACATCACAACTTGGTTTTCACTTTGAGGCTGTCAGAGAGCAAAGTCATCCAAAAATATATATATATAAAATAAAAAATATCGATCCTATCGATCCTAACCCCTACATTAAAATGGAAAAAACATAATTTTAGAAAAAAAACATAATTTGGAAAAAATAAAAGGGATTTCATACTTGTATTGTGTACTGTATATTTACAGTAATATTAAGTGAGCCATCATCAGAACCACATACTGAGGGGCTGACGTTGAGCCAAACTGAATGATTGAGTAAGGGTCCCAATTTTATCTGAATATTTTATTTTATTTTAAGTTATTTTTATTTGTACAGTATGTTCTTTCCAATATCAGAGCATTTGATTTTTGTTAATATGTATTTTACATACAGATACATACATGCTGTCTCAACAAAATTGTATTAAAAGTTTTTCTGAATACTATTTTTCTCTTCCTGGTTAATGACATTGCATTAGGACAGCTTAGGTAACACTGGTAACATGTGCAGGATGTGTGAAATCGAATTACTGTAGGCAAGGCCGTAACCATGGAGTCAACATTGGGGGGGATATTTATATTTTTTATATCAGCTAGGCTATATATTGGGGGGGACATTTTGAGCATATCTGAATATTGGGGGGGATGTGTCCCCCCCAATATATATGGTAATTTCGGCCTTGACTGTAGGCAATATAGGGTAAATATAGGGTCAAAATATATATATTTATATATTATATATATATATTGTGGCAGCCCAAAGGGTTGCACCAGAAAATGGCTGCCTGGCCTCCAACACATGGCAGCCATTTTCACTACATTTCCCAGCAGACCACAGAAACACCTGAACGAAGTCAGGCAATGGGAGCTAACGACCAGCTGAAGGCCATTGCAAGGCCTATTTAAAGGTCTCGCTCCCAGAACCTATCGATAGGAGTAGGAACGTGTTTGGGGAAGGAGTGCGGTGTGTTTAGAGAGAGAGCGAGAGAGCGAGAGAGCGAGAGAGCGAGAGAGAGAGAGAGAGGGAGAGAGAGAAACCTTTGGAAGTCGTGGACCAGCCAGGATTTGGAGAGCGTATTGGAGTGTGTTTGTTTGTTGGAAATCGGATTGTTTTGGACTTTGACTACGGACTGGATTGCGGACTACGAACTGGATTTTGGACATTGGAACGGACTTGGACAACGAGATAAAGATTTGTGGACTTTGTTTGTATTCCCCTGAAGACCCCACCCTTTGTTTCGTGTTGCCCTTGTTCGTGTTAGTTTAATAAATTATCATTTTTGTTCATATTACTGCCTCCTCTGTGTTCTTACACTTGCCTACGCCCCCTGCAAGGTCCGTGAGTGTCGCCCAACCCTTGGGGACGCCACAATATATATACAGTATATATATATATTTAAGAATGCAAATGTACTCTTACTCGTAGTACTTGAGTACTTTTAAATAGGCTACTTTTTTACTCATACTTGAGTAATTTCCTGGACTAGTACTTTTACTTCTACTTGAGTTAATTTTCACTAAAGTAACAATACTTCAACTTGAGTAGGATGTCTCAGCACTCCTTCCACCTCTGCGCCTGTGTTGAAAGGGCCCTATAGCTACAGTGAAATATGGTGGTGGATCTTTAATGTTCTAGGGGTTTTTTGCATCTTGGCTCTTTTTAAGGTCAATAGAATCATGAAATCAAGCAAGTACAAAGACATTTTGGGTAAAAACCTAGTTCCCCCTTGCCAGGAAGGTGAAACTGCCACAAATCGTTAACTGACCATAAAATGACTGTTTTGCAACGGCCATCTCAGTCTCCAGACCTGAACACAATTGAAAACGTGAGGTTTGAACTGAAAAGGGCAGTACACAAACACAGACCGAAGGATCTAAAGGATTGTTTCCCAAAGACTGGGTCGCGACCCACAGCTGGGTTGTATGAGATTTTATTAGGGTCGCCAAATAAATTTGCGGATTTTTTTCCACAGTATGTATAGGCTAGGCCTGTTTAAGAATTATATATGCAGTACAAGTAAAAGCCAAACACCAGTAAGCTAACATTAGCCAAACTACCGCCAGTGATGGAAATCAGCATGAGGAAGGACGCCAGTCTGAGGGTGGACGGAACTGTGACATTCAACCGGCTGATGACGGCTCCCATGCGGTCGAGGTAGGCCTGCCAAGATCGATAGAATCAGATGAAGAGCCTCCTCCCAATAAGAGAAAATCAGGGGCAACTGGGGCAAGGCCATACAAAGAATATTATTTGCAATATGGTTTTGTTAATTGTTCCAATTCGAACTAGGACGCAAGACCCTTGTGTGTTAGGCCTATATGCAACGGAAAACTCGCAAATGAGAGTTTGAAGCCAACCAAATTAAAAAGACATTTATTAACACTGCACCGCGAGTTGGCAAATAAACCATTGGATTTCTTTAAAAGAAAGGCACTGGAAATTAAATCATCGGCTGGGGTTCTTCATAGAAATGTGACAATAAATGACAAAGCCCAGCTAGCATCCTATATGGTTTCTTAGCGTGTAGCCAAAGAGAAACAGCCCTACACTATTGCAGACAAATTAATCCTGCCTGCCGCAATTGACATGGTTAGCACAGTCATTGACGAAAAGTCCGCGGGAAAATTAAAATGTATCCCCCTGAGTAACAACACTGTTTCCCGAAGAATTAATGACATTTCAGACAACCTTGAGGAACAGCTTATTTCGAGACTAAAGACAGCAGGTGATTTTTTCAATACAGCTCGATGAGAGCACAGATGTCTCAGATTGCGCAACTTTGTTGGTTTACGTAAGGTACGTGTGGGAAAATGAATTTGTGGAGGACTTGTTATGTTGCTTGATTATTTCTACTGGAACGACAGGTGAACAAATATGTTCTGTATTAAACAACTATGAGGTCACAAAGTGCGGATTAGACTGGGGCAGTTGTAAAGGCATAACGTCTGACGGGGCCGCGAATATGACGGGCAGAAACAGCGGAGTTGTGAAAAGAATCAAGGAAGCTGCTGGCAAAGACATCGTGTGGAATCATTGCTTCATTCATCGACAGGCCTTGGCATGCAAAGGAATGCCTCCCGATCTAGACAAAGCACTAAAATAATTTATCGCGTTGTAAACTTTATTAAAGGCAGCGCACTCAACAATCGGCTTTTTGATCAGCTGTGCACTGACATGGGGGCGGAGCACACGCACCTACTGTTTCATACGGAAGTGCGCTGGCTGTCAAAAGGCAGAGTTCTTAGCAGGGTGTATGAACTGAGAAACGAAATTCATGCTTTCCTCCTCGAGAAGAAGTCCTCCCTTGCCGATTTGTTCACTGATGATTGGCTTTTCATTTTGTCGTATCTGGCAGATATCTTTTCATCCCTGAACGAGCTGAATTTGAAATTGCAAGGACAGCACGACGATGTTTTCCGAAATTGGAAACATGTTCTCACTTTTCAAAAGTCCCTGAAGCTGTGGCTTGCACGACTCAGCCAGCCAAACCCAAGCCACTACATGTTTCCCACTGTGTTACAGCACATAGAGGAAAATGATGTCACTGACACAGATGTGAAACGTCTAACTGGACTTATTCAGACACACATAGTTGCACTCACAGATATATATATACGCCATTTAGCAGACGCTTTTATCCATAGCGGCTTATAGTAGTGAATGCATACATTTTCAGTATATGTGAAATGGGGGGATTGAACCTGCAACCTCAGCATTGCCAACGCCGTGCTCTACCAACTGAGCCACAGAGAACCACTTCACACAGATAACTTTGATCGCTATTACCCAACGGAGAGATATGACATTTTGAGTGAAAAAAGGTGGATTCAAAATCCCTTTGAATTTGAAACCCCAGAGTCATTTCTGGATCTGGGACTAACTCCTGCTGAAGAAACAGAGCTGTTACAGCTGAGCAGTGATCGCACGCTGAAAAGAAGACATGAATGCATGCCATTATCTTCATTCTGGATAGGCATCAAAGCTGAATATCCTGTCCTAAGTAAGGCAAGCATTTTGCTACTTATCCCCTTCACAATGACATACAAGTGCGAGTTTGGATTTTCTGTTCTGACAAAAATGAAGACAAAACATAGAAATAGACTGAATGCTGCACTTGATATGCGCGTTGCTCTCTCCTCCTGTACACCGAACTGGAACACTATACTAAAAAGCAAGCAAGCGCACCTATCACATTAGCCAGGATAATGTGACTAACTAGGGGGCATAGATATGCCATGGAATAGATCTGGTGTGTTTAACAAATGTAGGCCTACTGTTGACTGTTCGAATTGATTGATCTACTTACTATACATTTGATAGCTGCACTTAAACACATAGGCCTAGGCTGCTTGTTCTGATAATAGGCTATGCTGCATTAAAATAAAAAATTAAATAAAAACTTCAACACGTATTTGATAGTAGGCAAGGCCTATTGAATGTTTGTAGGCCTATTGTTCTGATAGGCCTAATTTATAGGCCTTGGTTGAATCTATATATGAAAGGCTATCATAGGCCCATATATTTAGGTCCATATGTGTGTTTTCAATAACACCTGCATAAAACAAAGTTGTTATTTATAAAACGTTTAGTCAGGCATACTGTATATATATATATATGGGCCTATATATAATCTTCAAAATGGCTATTCTCTGAATGGCATTTCATCCCCAGGACACGGCCCTTTTCACAGAGCTTGCTGCAGGTGCAGGTGAGATGTGCGCACACTGAAGTCATATTTAACCACTGAAAATATGGAGAGTAGATTCCAGTTAGTTTTGTTCCATGGCTTGCATTCCTTTAAAATTCACCACAAATAGACTTTTGCTTTTACTTTAAATTACATTACATTACAGGCATTTAGCAGGATGTTGCTAATGCTAAGCTAAAAGTTGGCCTTAAATTCACTGTCTGGGGCGGTGGATAGCATAGCGGTCTAACGCACCTTATCCTGGCTGGTCCGATATGAGTGCGCTGCCTGTCTGGGACGCGGTTCGAAACCCGCCTCTACCAGACCGGCCCTGGCTGTCAGCCCCGATCAGGGGCGGCGTTTAGCTGTCCGCCCCAGGGGGAGGGGGGAGGGTGAGCTGGCGGACAGCTAAACGCGCCCCGATTGGGGCTGACGATCAGGACAGTATTACACAAACAGTATTGAGCAAGTAGGCTGTGGTGATGACAATTAGCTAGATTGAATTCAGTGGTAGTGGAAGATCGCAAGTGAGTCCGTGGTCCTGACCGAGTGCGGGAGGTCGTTCCACCACCGAGGGGCGAGACCGCGAGGAGCGGCTGCCAGGCGCCCGGAGGGAAGGGACAGTCAGTTTGCCAGAGGAGGCAGAGCGGAGGGGTCTGGCTGGGGTGTAGGGAGTGATGAGTGACTGGGGGTAAGGGGGAGCAGTACCTCTGGCCGCTTTAAAAGCATGCACCAGTGATTTGAATCTGATGCGTGCTGCGACGGGGAGCCAGTGCAGAGAGGAGAGTAGAGGGGTGACGTGGGTGAACTTCGGCTGGTTGAACACCAGACGAGCAGCAGTATTCTGGACTAGTTGCAGTGGCTTGATGGCACAGGCCATTGAGTGGCCTCTTGGGTGAGGAACGGTCGGATCCTCCGGATGTTGTGGAGGGAAAATCGGCAGGTCCGAGTGATCGCTGCAATATGGCTCGAGAAGCACAGCTGGTTGTCCAGGGTCACTCCAAGACTCCTGGCAGACTGGGACGGAGACACTATGGAGCCTTCCACGGTGATTTACGCATCAATCATCGGGGAGCCCTTTGCTGGGAGGAAGAGCAGCTCAGTCTTCCCCAGATTCAGCTTCAGATGGTGGGTGGACATCCAGGCAGAGATTTTTTAAAAGCTTTATTTTTTTAACTGGCTTGCAATGCCAAGTAGGACAGACCCTGAGCGCCCCCTAGAGGTGACACTGAGCCAGCGACGAGCCCTCCCTAACTGGACGACGTTATGACTGAATACTCAGCGCTCTCCGGGCTGCCCGATGCATGAGTTCCAGGGAGGGGTGATTTTATCATTATGAGTTTGTCACGGAGAGAAGAAATGAGGCCTTCGGTGGAACTGGTGAATGAGGACAGGGAGAGGGAGAGGGAGAGAGGGAGGGGAGGGGGAGGGAGAGAGAGAGAGAGAGGAGAGAGGAGAGAGAGGGAGGGAGAGAGAGAGAGAGAGAGAGAGAGAGAGAGAGAGAGAGAGAGAGAGAGAGAGAGAGAGAGGGAGAGGAGAGGGAGAGGGAGAGAGGGAGGGAGAGGGAGAGGGAGGGTGAGGGAGAGAGGGAGAGGAGAGAGAGAGGGAGAGGAGAGGAGAGGGAGAGGGAGAGGGAGAGAGAGAGAGAGAGAGAGAGAGAGAGAGAGAGAGAGAGAGAGAGAGAGAGGAGAGAGGGAGAGGGAGAGGAGAGGAGAGGGAGAGAGAGAGAGGAGAGAGGAGAGAGAGAGGGAGAGGGGAGGGAGGGGAGAGGAGAGAGAGAGAGAGAGAGAGAGAGAGAGAGAGAGAGAGAGAGAGAGAGAGAGAGAGAGAGGGAGAGGGAGAGGGAGAGGGAGAGAGAGAGAGGAGAGGGAGAGGGAGAGGGAGAGAGAGAGAGAGAGAGAGAGAGAGAGAGAGAGAGAGAGGGAGAGAGAGAGAGAGAGAGAGAGAGAGAGGAGAGAGAGAGAGAGAGAGAGAGAGAGAGAGAGAGAGAGAGAGAGAGAGAGAGAGGGAGAGAGAGAGAGGGAGAGAGGAGAGAGAGAGAGAGAGAGAGAGAGAGAGAGAGAGAG
>JAINUG010001002.1:25000-36929 GCA_029706075.1 Aldrovandia affinis
GGATATAAAAAAAGTATTTCAAATGCCTTGTACTTTGTACGTCCAAACAAATAATTTCTCTATTTTAAATGTTCAAATATTTGACTTCTCGTAAACTAAAATATACATTCACACACCAGTCAGGTCATCTTGACAGTGATAACAATAAGAATATATATATATAACTGAGGAAACACTTAAGTAAATAAAGGGTTCTGGCAGCTCTGTTATGGAGTAAGGTGCATTTTCCTGGCAATTCACAGGTGTCAAACTCATTCCATCGAGGGCCGAGTGTGTGCAGGTTTTTGTTGCAACCAATGCACTACACCAGGTGATTTCACTAATTAGCCCTGATGGGAGTGGTCTCTTCCAGGATGACAATGCCCCCATCCACACGGCACGAGTGCTCACTGAATGGTTTGATGAGCATGAAAAACACTTACACACACACACACAAGAACATATGAATATATAATATCATAAGCCTGGTTCAGGTCAACACACTTTGTAGCCTCTTCAAAAAAGTCCAGAAGGTTTGTTAGGCATGACCTCCCTTTGAGAAATCCATGTTGGCTCTCCCTTAAATACTATTATTTTTCAAGAATGATTCCAACTTATCCCTAATAATGCATAACAGCATTTTACATGCGATGCAAGTTAAACTGACAGGCCTATAGTTCCCTGGGTCAGTACGGCCCCCCTTCTTATATATTGGAATTATACTACCCTGCTTCCAGTCATCTGGTATTTCTCCAGTAATTATGGATTGCATAAAAATATCTGTCAGTGGTTTATATATAATTTCCCCAAGTTCTTTGAGTACTCTGGGATATATGCCATCAGGGCCTGCTGCCTTATTTGTCTTAAGTTTTTGTAGTTTTTGTAGTACTTCTACGTCCCTTATCTCAAAGTCCTCCAAAACATTCTGTACCTTGGCTATACATTTAGGCATAATTATAACCTCTTCTCTAGTAAAGCTCTCCACAAAGTAACTGTTTAGTGTGTCAGCAATATCCTTATTATTGTAAACCAAAGTTCCTTCCTTATTCTTACAGTTTTTTTTTTATTGCCAAGACACATTTCTTGAAATGATGCTCCATTTCCCAACACTCTAAACACAGTTGCATAACTGCACACTCATTTTCACAAACTTCAAACTTCCATGTCAAAACCAAACTTTCCACTCAAAACCATGTAATCTTACATCTAAACCAAACTTTGCCTTCAGACATCACACAAAAGCCATCAAATACACATACACTACAAAATAGCCATTACACACTGGTGAGATCAATTCAAAAGATCAACCGTAAAAACCTGTTACTGCAATGAATAATGGCGCTTATGGTTTTCCCCCAGAACAACCTCTTCCTCAATGTACTGTAGTAAAATAAACTGAAATTGAGTGAAAAAATAAATGTACTGAAAAAATATGCAACTGATACATAAAGAACATAGAATACAGTAAAATCATTTCCATGTATTTACCAATATAAACCAATGGAAAAAAAACCCAAAAACAGTTTGTACATAAAGAAAGAAATCACATTTATTCTGCCTCAACATCACATCTCTGGTCTGGGTCAGGCCAGACATTCTCATCAACATCACAGGCAATATTAGCCCTTACCAGGCAGCAGGGGAGAAAAACCCTAAAAACAAGTAAACAGTGGTGAAGACAGATTGACTAGATGGACAGTGTTCAGTGGTAGTGGAGTCTGAAGAGGTGGGTTTTGAGTCTCTTGCGGAAGATTGGAAGTGATTCCGCAGTCCTGACCGATTGCGGGAGGTCGTTCCACCAACGAGGGACCAGGACAGAGAAGAGGCGAGACCGCGAGGAGCGGCTGCCAGGCGCCCGGAGGGATGGGGCAGTCAGTCTGCCAGCGGAGGCGGAGCGGAGGGGTCTGGACGGGGTGTAGGGCGTGATGAGTGACTGGAGGTATGGGGAGCAGTACCTCTGGCCGCTTGAAAAGCCAGCACCAGTGACTTGAATCTGATGCGTGCTGCGATGGGGAGCCAATGCAGAGAGGAGAGTAGAGGGGTGACGTGGGTGAACTTTGGCTGGTTGAACACCAGGCGAGCAGCAGCGTTCTGGACTAGTTGCAGTGGCTTGATGGCACAGGCCGGAAGGCCTGCCAGCAAGGAATTGCAGTAGTCCAGACGTGAGATCACCAGGGCCTGGACCAGGAGTTGAGTGGCCTCTTGGGTGAGGAACGGTCTGATCCTCCGGATGTTGTGGAGGGAGAAACGGCAGGTCCGAGAGATCGCTGCAATGTGGCTCGAGAAGCACAGCTGGTTGTCCAGGGTTACCCCAAGACTCCTGGCAGACTGGGACGGAGACACTATGGAGCCTTCCACGGTGATTGACGCATCAATCATCGGGAGCCCTTCGCTGGGAGGAAGAGCAGCTCTGTCTTCCCAGGTTCAGCTTCAGGTGGTGGGTGGACATCCATGCGGAGATGTCAGCCAGGCATGCAGAGATCCGTGCCGGGACCTGGGTATCAGATGGAGGGAAGGAGAGAAACAGTTGAGTGTCATCTGCATAACAGTGATAGGAAAAACCATGAGCAGAAATAACAGAGCCAAGTGACTTGGTGTACAGAGAAAATAGGACAGGGCCTAGCACCGAGCCCTGCGGACACCGGTAGAGAGGGTGCGGGGAGAGGAGAGGGATCCTCTCCAGGCCACCTGGTAGGACCGGTCGGCCAGGTAGGACTCGAACCATGTCAGCGCAGATCCAGAGATTCCCATCTCGACGAGAGATGAGAGCAGGATCCGGTGGTCCACGGTGTCGAACGCCGCCGACAGGTCAAGGAGGAGGAGGACGGAGCTAAGGGATCGGGACTTAGCGACGTGAAGAGCCTCAGTGACCGCAAGGAGAGCAGTCTCTGTGGAGTGGCC
Source organism: Aldrovandia affinis (assembly GCA_029706075.1). Classification (NCBI taxonomy): domain Eukaryota; kingdom Metazoa; phylum Chordata; class Actinopteri; order Notacanthiformes; family Halosauridae; genus Aldrovandia; species Aldrovandia affinis. Next base: position 27,881 of record JAINUG010001002.1, read on the forward strand.
TGCTCTGAACCCAGATTGGTTGGGATCGAGTAGGTCGTTCTGTAAGAGATGAGCAGACAGTTGATTATAGACAGCCCGCTCTAACGTTTTGGAAAGGAATGGGAGGAGAGAGACAGGTCGGTAGTTAGAGATGACAGCAGGATTCAGAGAGGGTTTTTTGAGGAGGGGGACAACCTGAGCGCATTTGAGGGAGGAGGGGACAGAGCCAGAGGAAAGAGAGGAGTTAATGACATTAGAGACAACGGGAGGATGTCCATAGCAATGGACTGGAAGAGGGGAAGGAATGGGATCAAGAGGGCAGGTGGTGGGACGGTGGGAGAGAACAAGTTGAAGGATGTCCGAGTCAGGGAGGGGTGAGAAGGAGGACAGAGAGGTGGGAGGTTTAGGTAGCGGGATGGGGAGGGAGGGGTAGGGGGAAGGAGTTGCGAATGACCTCAACCTTCTCGTGAAAGAAGGATGAGAAGTCATCTGCGGTTATAGAGGAGGGGGTGGGGGAGGAGGAGGGGTGAGGAGAGAGGAAAATGTAGCATAGAGTTTACGTGGGTTGGAAACAGAGGATTGAATCTTAGAAAGGAAGAATGCAGACTTAGCAGAGGAGAGGTTAGCGGAGAAGGAAGCCAGGAGTGTGTGGAAGTCAGACAGAGCTGCAGGGGATTTGGATTTTCTCCATTTCCTTTCTGCCGCACGCAGCTTCAGACGGTTAGCGCGAATGGAATCGGTTAGCCAGGGGCGGGGGGCGGAGACGAGTGGGTTTAGCGGATAGAGGACAGAGTAAGTCAAAGGAGGAGGAGAGAGGAGAGTAGGGTGGATGATGCTATTTCAGCAGGTAGCTGAGAGAAGGCATCAGCAGGGGGAAGGGAAGATAGGACAGTAGCTGACAGGGCAGCGGGTGAGAGAGAGCGGACGTTGCGACGGACAAGGACAGTGGGAGCAGGTGAGGATGGTTTAGGGACAGAGGGGAGGGGGAGGGAGAAAGACAGAAAGGAATGGTCAGACACATGTAGAGGCGATACCGTGATGTTGGGTGAGGCGCAGTTCCTGGTGAAGACCAGGTCCAGTTGGTTGCTGGCCTTGTGGGTGGATGGGGATTCAGCCATGGTGAAGTCAAAGGACTGAAGGGAGGGGAGGAATGCAGAGGCCTGGGAGGTCTCTAGCTGCAGGTTGAAGTCCCCGAGAGTAAGACGGGAGTGCCGTCCCTCAGGGAAGGCACTGAGTAGGGCATCCATCTCGTCTAGGAAACTCCCAGTGGACCTGGAGGGCGATAAAGAACAATGATGTGCAGTTTACATGGAACAGTGACAGTGACAGCATGAAATTCAAAGGAGGAGGGTGAGAAGTGAGGAAGAGGAACAATACCAAATCTCCACAGGGGGGAAATTAGTATACCTGTCCCTCCACCTCTACCTGAGGGTCGTGGAGTGTGGGAGAAGGTGTAGGCGGCAGAGAGAGCAGCAGGGGTGGCCGTGTTTTGCGGAGTGATCCAGGTCTCCGTAAGCGCCAGGAACTGCAGGGAGAGTAGTGAGGCCTGGGCCGAGATGAAATCGGCCTTCCGGACAGCGGACTGGCAGTTCCATAGTCCGCCTGCTATCACCACGTCAACACCGGGAGATCTAGGAGGGTGGATGAGATTGGACAGAGTACGGGTGTGGGTAGAATCTCTCCTTCTAGGCAATCTAGAAGAGGAGACATGGACTGGGATAGGGAGGAAGCATGTAGTGTTAGATGCAGAGGTAGCACAATAGGGAGATACAAAACTATGATACTCACCGTGCGGCGAGCACTCCCTAGCTGGCCCCCCTCGGTGGACTCCTGCAGGTAGACTCCTTTGTCTTTGTCCGCTGAGTCTTCGTTCGGTGAGGCTAGGAAGGTGAGGCTGCCGCGAAAAGCTGCCGCTATCCACAACTATGATTGCTTATATGTGGCGAATGCCCCCTGACAACAATAGAGACTAATTACCAATTCCTTACATTAATCAACTGCAAACACGGGTGCTAAGCCTGGTAATCAAAACTGGTTGAAACGCTAAGTATCAATCAAACTTTGAACTAAATCTTCTAAGCAGCGACTGAAGCTAGTAATCAACTAATAAACCGTGGAACAAAAAGCAACAAGCTGCTAATTAGACTAACAAAGTAACGAGACCTGCTCCTTCAACGAGTGCAAACGGGCAGGGAACGAACTACACACGAAGTCTAACGGGGGTAACCAACACGGACTGGAACGCAACAAGATACTCTTACCGTGGGTCAGATGCACACTGATAAGATTCAGCCGATAACGCGCTTAAATCCTCCCTGACAACAATACAGACAATTACCAATTCCTTACATTAATCAACTGCAAACACGGGTGCTAAGCCTGGTAATCAAAACTGGTTGAAACGCTAAGTATCAATCAAACTTTGAACTAAATCTTCTAAGCAGCGACTGAAGCTAGTAATCAACTAATAAACCGTGGAACAAAAAGCAACAAGCTGCTAATTAGACTAACAAAGTAACGAGACCTGCTCCTTCAACGAGTGCAAACGGGCAGGGAACGCAGAACTACACACGAAGTCTAACGCGGGGTAACCAACACGGACTGAACGCAACAAGATACTCTTACCGTGGTCAGATGCACACTGATAAGATTCAGCCGATAACGCGCTTAAATCCTCCTGACAACAATACAGACTAATTACCAATTCCTTACATTAATCAACTGCAAACACGGGTGCTAAGCCTGGTAATCAAAACTGGTTGAAACGCTAAGTATCAATCAAACTTTGAACTAAATCTTCTAAGCAGCGACTGAAGCTAGTAATCAACTAATAAACCGTGGAACAAAAAGCAACAAGCTGCTAATTAGACTAACAAAGTAACGAGACCTGCTCCTTCAACGAGTGCAAACGGGCAGGGAACGCAGAACTACACACGAAGTCTAACGCGGGGGTAACCAACACGGACTGGAACGCAACAAGATACTCTTACCGTGGTCAGATGCACACTGATAAGATTCAGCCGATAACGCGCTTAAATCCTCCCTGACAACAATACAGACTAATTACCAATTCCTTACATTAATCAACTGCAAACACGGGTGCTAAGCCTGGTAATCAAAACTGGTTGAAACGCTAAGTATCAATCAAACTTTGAACTAAATCTTCTAAGCAGCGACTGAAGCTAGTAATCAACTAATAAACCGTGGAACAAAAAGCAACAAGCTGCTAATTAGACTAACAAAGTAACGAGACCTGCTCCTTCAACGAGTGCAAACGGGCAGGGAACGCAGAACTACACACGAAGTCTAACGCGGGTAACCAACACGGACTGGAACGCAACAAGATACTCTTACCGTGGTCAGATGCACACTGATAAGATTCAGCCGATAACGCGCTTAAATCCTCCCTGACAACAATACAGACTAATTACCAATTCCTTACATTAATCAACTGCAAACACGGGTGCTAAGCCTGGTAATCAAAACTGGTTGAAACGCTAAGTATCAATCAAACTTTGAACTAAATCTTCTAAGCAGCGACTGAAGCTAGTAATCAACTAATAAACCGTGGAACAAAAAGCAACAAGCTGCTAATTAGACTAACAAAGTAACGAGACCTGCTCCTTCAACGAGTGCAAACGGGCAGGGAACGCAGAACTACACGAAGTCTAACGCGGGTAACCAACACGGACTGAACGCAACAAGATACTCTTACCGTGGTCAGATGCACACTGATAAGATTCAGCCGATAACGCGCTTAAATCCTCCCTGACAACAATACAGACTAATTACCAATTCCTTACATTAATCAACTGCAAACACGGGTGCTAAGCCTGGTAATCAAAACTGGTTGAAACGCTAAGTATCAATCAAACTTTGAACTAAATCTTCTAAGCAGCGACTGAAGCTAGTAATCAACTAATAAACCGTGGAACAAAAAGCAACAAGCTGCTAATTAGACTAACAAAGTAACGAGACCTGCTCCTTCAACGAGTGCAACGGGCAGGAACGCAGAACTACACACGAAGTCTAACGCGGGGTAACCAACACGGACTGGAACGCAACAAGATACTCTTACCGTGGTCAGATGCACACTGATAAGATTCAGCCGATAACGCGCTTAAATCCTCCCTGACAACAATACAGACTAATTACCAATTCCTTACATTAATCAACTGCAAACACGGGTGCTAAGCCTGGTAATCAAAACTGGTTGAAACGCTAAGTATCAATCAAACTTTGAACTAAATCTTCTAAGCAGCGACTGAAGCTAGTAATCAACTAATAAACCGTGGAACAAAAAGCAACAAGCTGCTAATTAGACTAACAAAGTAACGAGACCTGCTCCTTCAACGAGTGCAAACGGGCAGGGAACGCAGAACTACACACGAAGTCTAACGCGGGGTAACCAACACGGACTGGAACGCAACAAGATACTCTTACCGTGGTCAGATGCACACTGTATGTTGTGCACTGGCCAACAAAAACAGGGAGAAAGTACCAGAGGTGCCGAAAGTGTGGTGGGCGCACTTCTATTGCATGCGAGCAATGTGATGTTCCATTACATGTTGAATGTTTCAAGGATTTCCACACTCCAATCTGAAACTGGGAAAGGCTAAACACTGCACAATACATGTTCAAATGGATGATCTAATGACCCAGTTGTTGACTTGTTGTTACAGTTTATGAATTTCTGAGTTTCTTTTATCACAGTACACAGTACATGAAAAACATGATCTGTTTAATTAAAATGGTAATGTTCTGTCTGTTTTCAGGACAGAATTGTTAAATATATTTGAATTATTTTTACCTGAAAGAAGATGAATTCATAGGTGTTTATATTTTTTTATGGTTTTCTAATGTTTAAGAATATTGTCCTTTAATTTTGTACCAGATTACCCCTGATATGGGTTGTGTTCCATAAAATTAGACGTTTTATGACTGGTATTCAGTTTATCCATGTTATTTGCAATGTTTTCTCGAGAACAGTTGGGCTCTTAAATGACTTCATATCATGTATTTGATAAAGTTTTCATTGATAAAAGAAGACTCTCATTTTCACTCTCATTTTTCAACAAAATACACTCTAACATTGCATAGGGGTTCTTACAAGGTATGTGCCCACCGGCCACTAAAGTGGCCATACATTCGAATCATCATTGGGGGAAAAACTGCACAACATGTTTATATGGAAGGTTGTACAAATGATCATATATTAGAAATCTCTGGGAAAAAATGTGGGCATTAATGGGTTAAGATGCTGGCTCTAACGAGTCACACATCCTCTCACTCTCTAATGCAGGGGTGGGCAAGAAGGGTCGTATCCCTTTCTGAATTTCATTCCAACTTCTGCTCTTAATGATTTCATTAGCCCGATCATTTACGTGATCTGACATTTTAGCTAAATTTCTTGATAGGCCCATGAATGACAGCTGAAGACTGTTCCCATATGAAACGTGTTGCTGTGGTCTAATCTACAAGTGAACCAGCATTTGCGTATCCAACTAATTTGCCAATTGAGCCACAGGGGTAATTGGTAGAAACAAAAACCTGCACACACACACCGGCCCTCCAGGACCGGAATTGCCCACCCCTGCTCTAACGAGTCTACTCTAACACAGGGAAGTCTTTAACTCGCCAAGAAAACGTTTATCCAGTTAAGATTTCACATAGAGTGCTCATGCGTCGCTGAGAGTTTGACCACACTTCACATTTGGAAGCCGTAAAATGTTCCATATAGAACCATTTTGAAGGGAAATGTCAATGCAAATGTAATCGCAGGGTTCTATACAGAACCACATTTTGGGGGAAATGGTTCTTCACTACCAAGCATAGAACCCTAAAGAACCTTAAGTGTACGCTCGCGGTCCGCAGTCACGCGTCTCTCGGGGCCATTGCGGTGTTTGAGGCCCCAGGTCGCACTGGCGGCTCCGCGGTCACAGAGCGTTTTGCAGTTTTGGCTCGCGCCCTCCTCACAGATCCCCAGTCCAGTCTGCAGTCCAGGGCGATTCTAGGATTTGACCTTTAGGGGCGCTCAGCCCCAATGAGAATGTGAGATGTACACATGCAAAGCACAAGCCTCCATCTTTAATTAATTTACTGTTACATTCCCCCAAAAACAAAAACAAAACAATGGTGGTCGCTCTCAAAATTGAAATACCAGTCTCTCTCTCTATCTGTGGTATTTTTAAAATAGATACTAAGTAAAAATGTTTTCTTAGAAAAGAATGATTAAACATTTTCAGGGGGCTGAGATGAAAGACAGGGGTTCTAAAGCTAAAGATGTAGAGATGTCAAATAAAGATCAATGTGCAATTAACGGATCAGTCGAGCCCTGGTAATTGGCCCCTTGGTGTGGGCCCCTGGGCCAAGGTTTGGAAAACAGGGCTTTTACAGCAAACAGAGAATGCCTCAATAATTTTAAATATTTCTGCGATAGACATCTGAATTAAATTGTTCAATTAAACGACCTTGCGATTGAAGTAGGCCCTGAGCGGCTGTGCACTGTAATTAATTCAAGTTGTGTGCTGTGTACGAATAAAGGACATGTTTTTACAAATGCACACCTGTGTCATTGTGGTGTGATTACAGTGTGCTTATGGTGTAAATGGGTTATCCTGGTGATTACTGAGATTATAGTGCGATTATGCTGTGATTGTGGAGTGATTATGGTGTGATTTATTTTTTTGAATACATTTGTTCCAGATTTTATCAAATTTTCTCCCAATTTAGTAGCCAATTACACCTTCTCTTTTTCACATCAATCCCCCCCTCGTATTGTGAGTTCGCTGCCGTAGCCCTGAGACCAGCAGTGACAAAGGTGATGTACCGCCTCCTCTGAGCCGGCACTCGCCAAGACTGTTGACTGTAACTCCGGTACACAGAGCCACTCCTATACACAGCGAGTTCATATCGGCTTCCATCCCGCCTCCCTAGTGGCACTCCCGGCCAGAGTCGACTCTGGCCTGGCCAGTGGAATTGAACCCCAGTCGCAGTGGGCAGCGTTGAAGGTTGTAACCGCTAGACCACCCAGGAGGCCAACTAATTGATCTTTTTATCAAGAAATGTTGTCGGAGTTTGACCGTTGATTCTGGAAGACTGATTCTGGAAGACTGATGCATGCTTTTAGTCAGAGCAGGCTTGATTACAGTCATGGCCTCCTGTCTGGTGTACAGAAAAATGCGATTGGCCAGCTACAGAATGCAACACCCATTCTAAAGTCCCTCCCCCCTCTCTGGGGTGGACAGTCAATCGTCGCCCCCTAATGGCGCTCCCGGCCAGAGCCGATACTAGCGCGGCCGGTGGAATCGAACCCCGGTTGCAGTGGTCTGTCGCCAAGTGAGATCAAAAGACTTGCCTACCAGTTCACACCAATGTGGGCAGAAAAAGAAAAGGCCAGCTCGGAGTGGTTTACAGCCTTCTTAAAACGGAACCTGAAGCTGTCACTAAGAAAGCCAGAGGCAACTAGCCTTGCCAGAGCTAGTAGCTTCAACCGAGAAAATGTTAATGCCTTCTTCGACAATTTAGCAAATGTGCAAGACAGACATCAATTTGGACCAGGGGATATATGGAATGTCGACGAAACTGGGGTGACCACGGTCCATAAACCTGACAAAGTAGTGGCCAGACACAGATTCAAACAAGTAGGGTCACTGACCTCCGCTGAAAGGGGAACGCTTGTCACACTGGCCTGTGCTGTCTCAGCAACAGGAAATAGTATACCTCCATATTTCATATTTCCCCGTGTCAACTTCCGCGATTATTTTTTAGTCAACGGACCACCTGGCAGCAAAGGAGGGCAAATCCCTCGGGGTGGATGAAGGATGTGCACTTTGTTGACTTCCCGAAACATTTCATTGAGCATACAAAATGCTCAAAGGAGAAACCATGTTTACTCCTTTTGGACAACCACGAATCTCATATGTCCATTGATGGACTCAATTATGCCAAAGAAAACGGCATAATTATGTTGTCATTCCCACCCCACTGTTCTCATCGGCTTCAACCCTTAGACAGGTCTGTCTACGGGCCGCTAAAAAGGCACATCAACACAGTGTGTGATGCATGGATGAGGAACAATTGACAAAACAATGTCAATTTATGACATTCCAGGGATTGCATCCCCCTTGAACATTCAGGCTGGCTTTAGGGTAGCTGGGGTACAGCCTTACAACAGGGATGTATTTTTGGAAACTGAGTTTGCGCCATCCTATGTTACAGATCGCCCTGCCCCGCCAGGCCCCAGTACCAACCCTGCCCTGCCAGGCACAAGCACAGATGCAGACCCGTTCAGTTCCCATGCCAGCTCATCCTTATCCAGCAATGCCAGTGCTGGCAGCAGACTACCAACTCCAGAGGACCTCCGGCCATTTCCAAAAGCTGGTCCCCAAAAACAAACTAATAATGGAGGAAAGCGGCGCAAAACCACAATTCTAACAGACACACCCGTGAAGCAAGCACTACAAATGGAAAAATCACAATCTAAAACAGGCTGTTTCTGGAGGAAGGGAAGCAAAGTGCAAAATTTGGATCTGCCGAGAACAAAAAGGCAACAAAAAAAAGATAAATAGACGAGTCATCATCAGATGAAGAGGAGTGCTTCTGCCTAGTCTGCATGGAGCCATTTTATAACAGCCGCCCAAAAGAGACTTGGGTGCAGTGTGTGAGATGCAAGAAGTGGGCCCATGATGCTTGCACCCCAGGCCAGGCAATTTATTTGTGCCAGAACTGTAACTCTGAAGATGAGTCTGATTAGAAGTTTAATTGTGCATGATTGTTTTCATTTGTTAATGAATGAGTTCTTTATTAACCACATTTTTTTGGTTTTGAATTTGTATTATTATTATATTCACAATTATTTAGTTGTATTCTTATTTGTTGATAATCCAATGTGACAATTTACACCACATACTATGACATAGTGTGACAATTTACCCGCTGATGGGGTAAGTTGTCACAAGTGCACACCCTCTATTTAACTGTCTACAACTCCATAGTGAAATAAGATATGAATATGTAATGAAATACAAAATATGTGCCAAAGACTTCCACCTTTCATTTGGTATGACAT
>JAINUG010001003.1:0-36863 GCA_029706075.1 Aldrovandia affinis
ACTTCTATGAAAACTGTTGTTGTATGATATAACCATGTCTTGTACGACATCCACATATCTGTGTGAGTTGACCGATGTTAAATACCTCCACATCAAACCCTTTAAAGTACGGTTAAAATGCTCAATAACTGAGGCCTTAAGCTTACTGCCCGTGGAGAAATGGTGAATTTTGTGTCTGCTCAGCACTTTCTGAAAATGTTTATTGTAAAACTCGGTACCACGATCTGTATGTAGTTTTTTCGAGGACGCCCCCTCCGTAATATATCTTCAAAAGCTTTTGATACCTCAACCCCTGATTTACTTCTTAACATACGTACCCATATTTACTGAACACATCAATGCATGTCAGCATATACTTGTAGTTGTCATTAACCTTTGCATACATGGACATGTCTACTAGATCAGCCTGAAACTGTTGGTCTATCCCGTGAGCGATTACCCTGTTTCTAGGGTAATTAATGCGGGCTGGTGCATGTAAAGTGTAGGTCTCCTCCCCTTGTAGCCAGTCGGCCACGTTTTTGTCAGATAAATGAATACCTGTTTTCTTGAACACGCCACGTTTTAGGCGGTTTTTACCGGCAAAAGAACCTCGCTGAAGGGGGGGTCGTAATAGACGGAGTGCATTTCTTCTGTCATCATAACACAGTCGCTATAAGCACCCGACAAATAATGATTCAGTTTTACTTGTGACAAAAACTTTTATTCAACCTAAAAAGGACGCACGTGGTTCACATTGTATCAATAATGTTTAAAAATTGTACGCATGCATTAACATTCTTACTAATCAGAAAATCTACTAGAACCTCAACAACTACACGCACATCTACAATATCATTTTTAGACTAGGAGTGTAAGGAGGCCGTCAGACCCTTCGCTTGTAGTCGGTTCAGAAACAGCCGTATTAGTTGCGGTAGTCACCGTGCTGTCCATGTGGTTCGCAGGGTTCTGCCGGTGAAGGTATTCCTGGTCGTTGGGTCCTGTTACGTGCGATGAATCAGCGGGGTTGCCCATGGTCCTAGGCTGTTGTAACAACTGTAAAACAACGCATGCACTTTATAGCTAGAAGCCCTCAGGGGCCGGGGCCTGGATACTTGTCGTACCGCCACTCACACAGTCATCATCTTCTGTTGTCTGTAACAATCTCTTTTTGACGCTACAGTAGCCACTAACCAACTCCCCGCAGTTAAACAGCTCATCAATAGTGCGGAACATGTAATTTACTACATTGGTGTCCTTATCGTTAAATGGTTTGTATTTGTCACGAAAGTCCCTCCAGGAGTCTTTAGCGAACGTCGCAGTTTCACAACGCACCTCCGCGACCCCAAATCCACAGGGGTTACCACAGGGGCACCCCCTACAGTATAGTTTTACAGATTGGCTGTCTTTAAGAAACTTGTAACCGACACAAAAATGCGGTGCGGCTAAACAGCGTTTGTATTTTACAATTGCCGGCTGGTTCAGGTATTGTTTCAAGACACTCGTTCTGTAATCTTTTCTCTTTCTTGGAGCCAGAGATAAACCTTTCAGCGTGGAGTTTCCAAATCTTGTTGGTGTTAGAGTCTGTAAATGGACCCGCCGAGACATTGTTGTTATGGTTTGCACATAGGCCACTATGTTTTTGAACCTTTATCACCTGGCTGGGGGCCTCACGTCACACAGCCCCCACCACACATGCTGACGCAGCGTCTCTGTGAGCCCCCCCTCCTCCTCTTTCTTGGCGCCAGAAATAAAACCTCTCAGCGTGGGACAAGAAAACCCTGTTCTGTGAAACCCTACCCACCTCCTCCCCTTTCTTGGTTACATCTTGAATAGATTAGAGTTCAAAAGATCTGATGTTGTTGGAAGACATCTTGACTAGATCGGAATTTCACACCAAAACCGTCTAAAACTGTTTATAGATAAACAACTATTAAAACATGGTGGTCCGCGGTCATGGGGTCACTGGACCGCTCAAGGGAACATCTGATGTTCATTGGTCAAGGGGGGGCATCGGTCACCCCAAGGGACATCTGGTGCCCATCAATCAAACAGGGGTCATAAAGGTCATCACCTGTCACAAAAGCTGCCCCCTAATAACTACTCTCCACTGTTCCATTATTGGAGATGTTGGGTCTTTCCATTTCTTTAAGATTAGTTTCTTTATAATCAATGATAACAATAACATGACCCAGCCATGTGGATATATTAGGTTCTCTGTATATATGGAATATATACAGTTCTCTCTGGAATATACATATGATAGGTGTAAAAGTAATGGAAATGTTAAGTGTTTCAGATAGCCATTTCTCAACCTGCCGCCAAAGTTGTTAGACTACTTCGCATTCCCAAAAGGATTGTATAACAGTTCACACAGATATCTGATACCTTGTAATCAATTTTAAATCCGATCTTGTGTGCAATACATTCTCATCATTAGTTTATATTGGATTAATCTCATTAGTGATATTTAAACAGTTTTTCAATTTCCTCAGTATCCTTAACTTTTAATTCTTGATTCCATTTACTGTATATTTTTAGTCAGTATATTTTCACTGGTTTTTGATTTTACCAATATTTTATACGTTTTCCCTATAAGCTTTATTTAATCAGAGTCAAAAACACTTGTTCTATTTCACTGCTGCTGTTTGGATATTCCAAATCATATTCTTCAAGTATCCAACTTTTAAGGTGTAGATATTTCCATGTTTCAGCGTCAGTTAAATAGTAAGCCTTTTTGATTTCTGGGAAGGTAATTAATGAATACACAATTCTTCTTTAGTTTTTGCAGTCGCACCGGGCGCAAAATTCCGAGGGGCGCAAAATTTCAGAAGAAGAAAAAAAAAGTAAATAAATAATAAAGTAATAATAAATACAAAATAGCATGCCCTCCCCCTCACACAGAAAATCCAATGTTCAAACATTCGACATAGTTTTTCAACATGACAGACTGGGCAAATGAAAGTTGCCTCGTAACATTTTACAGTATTTTCTTGTTAATTACAGCCATAGGCTACTGTCCTCATGTAATCCTTATCGGTGAATTAGGCTACATAATGCCTATTATGATTTCCTGTTTGGAAATACCGGCACTGTAATGTTCCATAACTTGCATTTCAAAAATCATAATTAAAAAAATGCATTTGTTTTCACTGAGTTGCAGCTGGCGCATAGATAGCCTCGCTCCCCTTCCCCCACCCGCCTCGTCTTCGTGATTCGTGTGACTTTCGAAGTACCGTTCCCGCCAATTTAGTGTTCCAACACAAAGTTAAACGTGGTGCTGCAGCCAGTTTGTGCGTGAAGTTCGATTGTTCAGTGAATTGTGTTGTTCTCTGGCATGTTGACAGGTTAGTTTCGTTTTTTTGCTGTGAATGATAGCCTAATTGTTTTGCGGATGCAATAGTCATTTCTTATCATTCCTTTTGTTTCAACCCGACGTTAGCTTAGCAGCTACGAGCTCAGTAATCAGATGGTTAGCCTAGATATTCTAGCAGACAATGCAGTGTTGCAGAACATCAGGCTTAACAGATATTTTCAAATACATGTCCGGTAATTAATCCACACTACATATGATCGCTGTTATAGTAGTAAATTCACAGATTATAGTGTTCTTTACGGCACTTTAACTTTCTCCATAGCTATGCTATGTGTTGCTGCTATGGGAAAACGATCAGAAACAACGCTAGCCTATGTGTGCGAACAGCCTTTTTCCAAGGAAAACTTGGTTGTAGGCTAGGCTACAACTTGTAGCTGACTGTGTAATTGAGCTCCGGATTTTCCAAATCTTATTTTGGCGTTTCATACAGTGTGGATTATACCGGACATGTAGGCTATTGGAGATAACACTGCATTGTCTGATAGAATATCTAACCAGCTGATTACTGAGCTGGTAGTTGCTAAGCTAACGCCACATGACGTTATCGTGATGATCCATTTTTTTCTCCTTACAAAAAGCGCTCTAGGCAGCACTTTTTCCATATATACAAGACATTTAGAGCGCCGTGGTCTTAAATGCGTAATTTGCGATTGTTTATGTAATTTTTGTATGCCATGATTGAACCACATTGGACAATACCATGGGGACAATACCTTACCTGACCTAAACATTTACAAAAGTGAAAAAGTTATTATACATGAAGCAAGACATGTTATTTTTCTAATTTTTTTCGCAGAATACTACACGTCTACACATTCCCTGTTAGCCATGATGCCAAATAAAAAAGAATCAGGTGCACAAGGCAGGAAGAGGAAGAAGATAGAGCAGGAGCAACAAGTTAAGCTAGCTGGAAGCCTTGACATAGATATGTTACAATTCCCGTGCGCATCAGCGGTGCCTGTGTCCCTGTGCGAGTGATTACGAGAGACTATGGCCGTGACCCAAAAATGCAGGCTTTTCAAGGGCTGTCGGTTTTTTTCCCCCACCATATGTCTGCGATATAACGTAGTTGAAAACTCGATCCTCCATCTTGTTTCCGAAATTTGATTAAACATTGCTCGGTTTGGTCATACGCTACACTTCAGAGTCAGACTCGTGTTTAGTGCTTTCAAAATGATATATCGCAAGTTCAGGACTAAATAAAAGGTATTTAAAATTGTATCTTGTTTCTGGTGAAATTTCATTTAAATCTGTTGATGCGAAATGCGATATTTTTGACCCGGAATGTGAGATATCTTTGCCCAAATGCTCACTGCCTGCCATGGTTTTTGCCGTGTCACGGCGTGTGCGCAACATGTAATTATGTGATTAATTGATTATGTAATGTAATTTCAGATAATTCAAATTAAGATATATCCTTTTTAGAATACTTCAATCTGTAATTACTGAAAATGTCATGCAATTATCTTTATTTTTAAGAAAGTTATGGCCATTTATGTTATTGGATCACAGATTTTGTTTCAAGCCCATTGAGAAGCAATGGGGGTCAATATGCAAATATTAGAGTGTTAAAATGACCATAACTTCCTTAAAACTTAACATATGAGAGTGAATAAGGTATCAAATTAAATGTATTTGCATGCTCTATCTGGTGGGAACTGCAGAATAAGGATGCATTGTTTCCAAAAGACAGTGATGGCAGGTCATTTTCCAAGGACTGGTTCTACATGAATTTGGACTATGGTGAGACTATGTTAAGGGCATGGTTGTTGTTTTCTCCTGTAAACTGTGCTGCATATTGCTTTCCTTGCATGCTTTTTCAGAAGGCCATAGGGAAAAGTTCTTTTGGAAAGAAAACTGGATTTTATGCATGGAGAAAGCTAAGCCCCAGAATACTAGAGCATGAGCGCAGTTCATATCACCTCGGTGCATTTACATTGTGGAAAGAATTTTTTTTTATTTTAAATTTGTTTCTGATTTTATCCCATTTTTATCCCAATTTGGTAGCCAATTAGACCCGCTATTTTTACGTCAATCCCCCCCTAGTAATGTGAGTTCGCTGCCGTAGTCCTGCGACCGGTAGTGACGAAGCGAAGTGACGCCTCTTACGAGACGGCACCCGCAGGCCGTCGACCGTAACCCGGTACTACAGAGCCACTCTACGCAGTGAACGTCATGTCGGCTCCCCTCCCCCCTCCCTGGGGCGGACAGCCAATCGCCGCCCCCTGGTGGCACTCCCGGCCAGAGCCGACACTTGGCGAGACGGGGAATTGAACCCCGGTCTCCGTGGCCAGCGTCGGACGTTGTAACCACTGGACCACGCGGGAGGCCCAAGAATTTTAAATGCAGCTACAGACACAAGAGACTATTGATGCTGCTGTCCAGCTTGCACAACGGAGGTCATTTGAGAAGTGGAAGGCAATCTTAGCCAGAATACTTGATTGTGTGCTGTAGCTAGCCAGGCAAACCTTACCCATACGTGGTCACTCAGAAGATCTAAGCACAGATAGTAACTAACGGTTCACAGATTAGGGGGCGCAATACGTGCCTCGCCTAGGGCGCTGGCAACCCACGCTACGCCACTGAATACACTCTTTTAAAAAAGGCTTTTGGTATGGTATTGGGATTGTTGAAAATATATATAGGAACTTAGGCAACCATATCATTTGTAATAAGTTAATTCTTCCTATTATATTTATTGGTAAATCTGTCTATTTATTTAGACTTGTTTTTACATTTTTAACCCATTCAGACCTAAAATGCCTGCTAAAAACGCCTATTAAAACCTAAGCAATTATTCTACACAACCTCTTAAAACCTGAGGGTTTTCTGGAAAAAATTTCACAAAAAAAAGCCGACACCAACGTGCACTTCATTTCCCCACGTCTATTTCAGCGAATCACAGCGCATTTCATTAATCGCAAAATCGATGCGACCTAAAAGTCACTCCAGGTCTTAATGGGTTAATTAGAGGTAAATAATTGTCTTTATTCAGTTGTGATTTGTCTGGGCTAATAATGCATCCTAAATATTTAATGCCATTAGTTATCCACTTACATTTTTTTTATTCGACTGGTATGTTTTGCATTCTAGTTTGCAAAATTTAGTTTTTTCAATATTTATTTTATAACCCGATGTTTCGGAATACTGTTGTATAGTTAATAATAGTTACATAATTTATGTTTTAATGTCAGGTAGGTAATATATCACATGAGATGGTCTGGAAATAGGCTCAGTTTATGATGGTAATTTACAATCATCCTGTCTGATATTTCTTTATTTTGCCTTATTTTTTGAGCCAGTGGTTCTATTGTGACTGGAAACAAAGAAGGTGATAGTGGGCAACTTTGTCTCATTTCTCTTGTTAGGTAAAATGGTTTAGATAACACGCCATTTCAGAGAATTTGAGCAGTTGGGCTTTTATAACGTATTTTTATAACGTTAATATATTCTGGGGGGAAATTAAACGCTTGTAAACATTTACAGTTGAATGAAAACCAGTTGAATGCCTTTTCGGCAGCTACCGACATGTGTACTAGGTCGATGCCATATTTCTTTGCGTATTGGATGGTCGCTAAACATGTTCTTGTATTGGTACGCAGGATTCTATTTTGAATGAATCCAGCTTTGTCTGGGTGAATTATCTCTGGTAGTACCTTTGCAATTCAGTTATTTATAACTTTTGTTATTATTTTATCGTCACAATTAATTAAGCTAATTTGTCTATAGTCTGCAGGTATATGCCTTTCCTTACTGGTTTTAGTATGACCGTAATTACTGTTTGGCACATGGTCTTTGGTAAGGATGCACTCACTTTCATATAAGACAGGACATCCATAAATTATGAATTTACATTCTCCCAAAATATTATGTAGAACTCAATGGGGAATCCATTTAATTCTGGTGCTTTTCTGTTAGGAAACTTCTTGATTGCTTCCAGTACTTCTTCTGGAATAGTGTCATTTGTCAGGATCTCTTTCTGTTCAGTATTGATTTGTTTTAAATCAATTAAGTTGAAGAATAGTTGGGTATTATAATAATTGTTTTATCTCCGATTGATATAATTGTTCATAATACAAGTTTGTACTGATCATTAATCATAAGATTTGTATTGGTTCTTTACTTTGTGGGTGTTTAAGAACTACTGTAGACTTAGTTAATATTCGTTTTGGTAGTGCACATAATTGTTTCCCTGTCTTGTTTGCAGATATATAATATAATTTATTAGAGTTAAATTTAGTCATTGGCTCCCATTAATAATAAATGATCATATTTACATTTCATCACTTGAAGTTCCTTCCTATATTTTTAATTCATACACCTCGTATCCCTTTTCTCTAGCTCTGTAATACCTTTTTCAACAGATTTCAATTCATTCTGTAGACTAGGTTTTTTCTTGCAGAGTATGAAATAATCGTGCCCTGCATGTTCTGCTCTCACTGCTCGACTTGAACACAGCTACGCAGACAGATAACTAATTGACGAGTTGGTCAGAGTTTAGTCTTCTTTATTAAGACTGTTTTCCTTCACTCATCAACAGAGTAAAACTGCGATAAAATAACAGAATACAATATTCAGTCACTTGACTATGTTACAACTAAATATCCTACTTCCATGACAATTAGTAAAGTAAATAATAACAATATATGCACACAAAATGTGTATAACAAAATAAATTGCTGCTCCCAGCAATATCAAGCTAAAGAATCAGTGCTATGTATAAACCCTAACACTAATATGAAACATTGGATAATGAAATATAACTGTACATTTAACACAACCTCTATGTAATAAACTACCAAATTACACAATGCAATGTCAAAATACAAGATTAAGTATAAAGATGGCATGTATACAAAGCTAGCTAGCCTACATACAATCTCCATGAACATCAAAATAAGAATGGATGATAATCAAAACCTCCTAAAACATCCAAAACACAAAATCACCTTCAATATATGTTCTGCAACATGTTAGATTGTGTAAATACTTACAAGCAGTACTTTCTATAAAACAACAAGGTTGGATGGATGAAGATTATGTTTGCATCAGATTTCTCTCTCTGATAACCATCAACTACACATGAGGTTCACTTCCTGTTTCTAGTGGAACTGAAACGATCTAATTGGCTAACACAACTTAGTAAGAAAAATCAAGAAAGAATAGCGCCCCCTATTGGATGAACTAAAATAACACAATAGACTGGCAGAACGTTGCTGCCAGCACACTCCCCGTCTGGCATCTTTATGATGTCACACTCAAGTCTTTTTCAGAGTCCTTGTCGTCAGCGCTTGGAAGGAGTACAGTCTCTGTGATGGGTCTCAAGAAAGTCTTACAGGTTCCTCCAGAGGCAACTTTTACCTCTACTTTCCTCACTTTGCCATCACGACTGGGGAAGGTTTTGACCACCACGCCCATAGGCCAGTGGTTCCGCCGGACCTGACTGTCCTTCAAGAGTACGAGGTCCCCTTGCTTGAGATTGGGTCTTTCTGAGTGCCACTTCCTGCGCACTTGTAGTGTAGAGAGGTACTGATTCTTCCAGCGATGCCAGAACACGTTGGAGAGGTGCTAAACTTGCCTCCACTGGCGTTTATACATGTCGGTTTCATCGAAGTTGCCAGGAGGCGCAGAAGGGGCTCCAACCTTCTGGGTTAGGAGGGTGGCTGGTGTCAGGATGAGAGGGAAGCTTGGGTCGGTGGATACTGGGATGAGAGGTCGTGAGTTGACGATGGCTGTTACCTCCGCTAAGAAGGTGGTTAGCACTTCATGGGTCAGCTGCCGTGGTGTAACCCCCATGAGCATCGAGTCGAGTATCCGTCTTGTCACGCCGATCATGCGTTCCCAGCTTCCCCCCATGTGAGAGGCATGGGGTGGGTTGAATACCCAGGTGCATGCGTTGTCCGTTAAGAACTCCTGTATTGCTTTGTTGTTGCAGTGTCTTGAGTCGATACCAAGCTCCTTGCAGGCGCCCAAGAAGTTCGTCCCGCAGTCGGACCTCAGTTGTTTTACGGGGCCGCAGATGGACAGGAAGCGCCGCAGAGCATTGATGAAACTCAAAGACTCCATTGTTTCCAACACCTCGATGTGTATGGCCCTCGTTCCCATACAGCTGAAGATGACTGCCCAGCGTTTACTGTTGGCACAGCCACCCCGAGTTCGACGAGAACTAATGGCCCAGGGCCCGAACACATCCACTCCGACGTAGGAGAATGGTGGGTTGGTGCTTAGACGGTCTGTTGGTAGGTCGGCCATTTTCTGTGTTTCTGTTCTCCATCGGAGCTTGCGCCAGGTCACACAGCAGTGAATGATGGAACTGATGCAGCGCTTACCGCCGATGACCCATAGGCCAGCTGACCTCACCGCACCCTCAGTGAAGTGGCGCCCCTGATGCTGGACCTTCTGATGGTAGTGTCGTATTAGCAGGGTCGTCACGTGGTGCTGGTGGGAGATGATGAGTGGGTTCCTTTCATCGCTTTCAAGGTCGGCTTGTGACAGACGACCACCGACTCTAAGACAACCTGCTTTGTCGATGTATGGAGACAGTTTCCTGAGTTGGCTCTGTTTGGGGATCTCTTTCCCTGCCTGGACGCATGCAAAGACTTCGGGGAAGGCCTTGCGTTGAAGACTGCGGATGACGACAGTCTTGGCCTTGTCGAGGTTTTCTGGGCTGAGAGCTTGACAGTCGCTCTTGTCGTTTCCTCTCTTGAAGGAGCTGGCGATGTGGATGAGCCTTGCCATGACTCTAAGAAGTGATCTCCAGGATGAGAATGACTCGAAGCGTCTTGGATCCAGGGGAGACTCCGCAACCTGAGTGGCGCAAGATGTCAGCGAGGGCGGATTTCAGGGTCAGATTCGGGGTCGAGAAGATCAAAGGATGTGTCCTTATCGGCTTCGGTTTTAGCTGGTTTCAACAGGAAGTCTGGCCCCTTGAGCCAAACGCTGGACTTTAAGGAGATTGCAGGGATCGACCTTGAGGCTAGGTCAGCTGGGTTTTTGTCTGTGGGAACGTAGTTCCATTGTCCTGGCAGGGAAGACTTTCTGATCCTCTGCACGCGGTTACTTACGTAGACATAGAACCTTCTGGATTCGTTCTGTATGTAACCGAGGATGACTCTACTGTCAGTGAAGAACCACACGGCGTGGAATAGGACAGCCATCTCCTCTGTGAGCATGTCTGCGATTTCCACAGCGAGAACGGCTGCGCAGAGCTCGAGCCTGGGGATTGTCACCTCTGGCTGCGGTGCCAGCTTGGCTTTGCCAAACACGAATCCAAGTTCACTCTTGTCTTCTGCATCTGTGAGTTTGATGTAGGCTACGGCTCCGATCGCTTGTGTAGAGGCGTCGCTGAAGATACAAAGTTCTCTGGTTGTTGCGTTGCTGACGGAGATGGAAGTGTACGGCCGTTTGACCCGGACCTGTTCCAGGTGTTTGAGGGAGTCCTTCCACTCACACCATTCTTTGAGCTTCTTTTCTGGGAGGGGATCATCCCACTCGCAAGCTTCTGTGGTGAGCTCTCTCAGTAGGGCTCTGCCTTGAAGACTAACTGGAGCTGCGAAACCCAGAGGGTCATAGAGACTGTTTATGGTTGATAGTACACCTCTGCGAGTGTAAGGCTTCTCGGTGGCTGATACTTGAAAGGTGAGCTCGTCGGTGGCGATGTCCCAACTTATTCCCAGACTTCGTTGCATCGGGGGGAAGTCTGTTCCGAGGTCAAGGTCCTTCAGGCCCTTTGCTAGATCCTCCTTGGGAAACGCCTCCATTGTGTTGATGCTATTTGACGCGATCTTGTGCAACTTTAGATTGGAAGTTGCCAGTGTTTCTTGTGCCCTCTTGACCGCAGCCACAGCCTCACCGTCGGATGGAAACGAGACAAGACCGTCGTCGACGTAGAAATGACGTCTCACCAGTTGCCTTGTTGTGTGGTCGCCGTCCCCTTGATCTTGGGATGCCTTCCTGAGCCCGTAAGTTGCCATGGCGGGCGATGGGCTGTTCCCAAACACGTGGACGGTCATGCGGTACTCACGATGGGCTCCTCCAGGTTGTTGTTCGGTGCCAGAGGAAGCGCAAGAAGTTTCTGTGATCTTCATCACTACGAAACAATGGAACATCTGCTTCACATCAGCAGTGACAGCCACACGTTCATTGCGGAACCGCACGAGCACGCCCAGGAGGCTGTTGTTGAGATTGGGGCCTGTAAGAAGGACGTCGTTGAGGGACACTCCATGGTGCTGTGCGGAGGAGTCAAAGACCACCCTTATTTGGTCTAGTTTGTGGGGATGATAGACACCAAAGAACGGAAGATACCAACATTCCTCTTGTTCCTTGAGTGGGGGTGGGAGTTCAGCGTGTCCGTTGTCAAATATGTTTTGCATGAACTCCACGAAGTGCTGTCTTGTTTCGGGTCACTTGTTGAGTGTGCGATGGACTGATGCAAGGCATTGGGTGGCTTGTTGTTTGTTGTTCGGGAGACGTGGTCTCGGGGAGTGGAAGGGCAGAGGGGCCACCCAGCTGTTTGTGTCGTCCTGGTAGACTTCCTTATCCATTATTTGTAGGAAGGCTCGATCTTCTATTGAGTAGGCAGGTTTTTCGTCTGCACTTGTGCGTTGAAAGACGGTTTCTCCCATGGTGTCGGTCTTGGCTGCTCTGTTCGTTTTGCCAGAAATTGGAGAGTTGTGATGACCTTTGGCGAGAGAAGCTTTCCTTTACCTGGATGCTGTTTTGACATGGAGAGAAGTTGCTTGGACGTCCATTATCCAAGATGTTTGCCTTGAAGGTCTTTACGTGGTCGGGTTTGTGGGCCCCGCCGAGACATGTTTCCCCAACGATGACCCATCCCAAAGCCAGCTTCTGTGCAAACGGAGCATTTACAGGACCGTTCCGTTGGTCGAGCACCTTGTGGGCCTGAATGACATCTCTCCCGAGTAGCAGCAAGATATCAGCGTGGGGGTCGAGAGCTGGGATCTCTGCAGCGATGTCTTGGAGATGACGGTGGAAGTAGGCGGCTTCAGGAGTCGGGATTTCGTTTCGATTGTCAGGGAGCATGTCACATTCGATAAGTGTGGGCAAGGGTAGTCTGGATTTGTGTTCAGCTGACTCAACGATGAAATCGCTTGCTCTTCTCCCAGTCACCTGTGACAGCCCTGCACATGTTTTGAGGGTGTAAGGGGTTGAGTTCTTGTCGATGCCGAAGGTGTCAAAGAAGGATGATCGGGCCAAAGATTTATTGCTTTGATCATCCATAATAGCATAGCACTAGTAGTTTGTAGGCGGGTTTTATCAACCGATTTATGCTTAGCGCTCTGCACGTGCGACTCGACTGCTTTCACCCCCATTGTTCCGAGTTTAAAATCCCTTTTGCAGAGTTTGCAGCGGGCCTCATGATCGTCTTTGACTGGGACCAACCATGGCGCAAACACTGGGTTATCGAGCAAGTTCTCATTAAATTTGCACTTTCCCATAACGAGTGCAAATGCCTGGGGCAGTTCAACTAACGTTAGCGCAGTGGTGGGCCGTCAGGGCCAGCAGGGCCTTCTCTGCTGGCCCTGTAACCAATAAAATTAAGTGTGTGTAAAATGTCTTTCTTGAGTATTTAGTTATCAGTTTCAATAGTGTAATATCCACAAAATTACTAATGGTTAGTTTTGTTGAGGCTGAACTGGAATTTCCTACATCAAAAACAGTCACTTAAACACCTCACAGTGATTTCAGCTGGGGGGGGCAGCACTACAGATACTGCTAGCCTTTTGTTGAAAAACCACACATCTGATTTATAATAAGCATTAGTGACAGAATCATCAGCCAATCAAATTTTGACGTTCAATGAAGGTACGCCCTCTGGGCCTAGCAACGTGTCCTGGGCTACCCCCAACTTTCGTCATGAATTTCCTACTTAGTTTGAGCGAAAAGAAAATGTAGGTATGTTACAAAATTTTGAAATGTTATAAATCGAGCCTGAAACTTATCCCGCTAGATAGAGCATGAAAATTCATGAAATGTTATACTTTATTCACTCTCATATGTTAAGTTTGAAGGAAGTTATGGTCATTTTAACACTCGAAAATGTGCATATTGACCCCCATTGCTTTTCAATGTGCTTGAAACAAAAGCTGTGATCCAATAACATAAAAGGCCATAACTTTATTAAAAATAAAGATAATTGCATGACATTTTCAGTAATTACAGATTGAAGCATTCTAAAAAAGATATGATATATATATCTTAATTTGAATTATCTGAAATTACATTACATAATCAATTAATCACATAATTACATGTTGCGCACACGCCGCGACACGGCAAAAACCACGGCAGGCAATGAGCATTTGGGCAAAGATATCTCACATTCCGGGTCAAAAATATCGCATTTCGCATCAACAGATTTCAATGAAATTTCACCAGAAACTAGATGAAATGTTACATTACCGTCCTGGGTACCTTTTATTTAGTCCTGAACTTGCGATCTATGACTTTGAAAGCACTAAACACGAGTCTGACTTTCAAGCATAGCGTATGACCAAACCGAGCAATGTTTATTACAATTTTGGTAACAAGACGAAGGATCGAGTTTTTAACCTACGCAAGGAACACAACTGGACAAATAAGACTGTCTTCTTTGGTGTCTCTCTCCATTGAGAAAGAACTGCTCAATCAACTGAAGCAAAAAGGGCAACTACATGAGGATGTTATTGAACGCCTTCTCAAAAAAGACAGACGCATGGACTTTATTTACAAGTGACGGGTGAGTGCTTTACTATTTGTGTCATTTGAGTGAAGTGAATGTGCACAGTTACACGCGTATTAGTAATTACTTTATTGATCCATGTGGGTAAATTGACTCTGCATTTAACCCACCCTAATCTAGCCTACTGTTGTAATTGTTGATCAGCTGTCGTGTTGTTGAGAGCCTGCGTGTGGCATAATGTGCGCATTATTTGCATATGGCTGCGTTGGCTGTAACAGAGACGTGTAAGATGTGTGTATGGGGTTTACAATTGCTTACTGAAGGCCCTGACTGAACCCCCACGGTACGCCACTGCGTTAGCGTTATCGATTGCTAACGTTAGATATTTTTTTAGATAGCTAGATGTTAAGTTAGCTAACTTAGCTTGTTGAACTTGAATATTGTTGAACTCTCGAGAGTCGACTCCGTTGCTGAAATAGTTCCCCGCAAACATAAGAACCTCTGTTGGTTCTGCTCATTCCGGTCTGCGTGACGCTACAAAACGGTAAATAAAAATCTCCGACTTTATCTCCAATTACCCGTTTTTCCCCAGATTTCACAATGAAACATAAGATGACAAATCCACATTTTTATCTTTCCTGTCTATGGCATTTTTAAGACCTCTGAAAGATGGATTTAAGACATTTTCAGACCAATTAAGGCCTTTATTGTTGATAAACAAATGTAATACTTTTTAATACTTTTTAAGGATCCGCGGACACCCTGTTATCGGAGGATATATTTTTCAAATGGTTTAAAACTTTATGTTTTTGTACCCTCGCGGTGGCCATTCACATTCCACGTTCTTACTTTAAATGTGTTAGGGACACTTCGTAGTTCTGGGGCTTCAGTGATATTCAATAAGGGTATGGATAGTCAGGGGCATATTACCCAACCTCTTTACTTTGGCATATTCCTTTTCAGATATTTTAAGCAAATATCGGTCTTGAAAATTATTTATGATCGGCTGTATAGAGACCTTCCTTATCTGAAATGGGGAAAACATGTACAATACAGACAAGTTGAGACAAAATGGAATAGGTACTGAGTAAATCACAAAAAGTATATGACTGACTGGGATAGACGTTAAGACGCAGACAGCACAAACTGACTTACATTACATTACACTACATTACAGGCATTTAGCAGACGCTCTTATCCAGAGCGACTTACAGTTGACATTTCTTTACAATCCATTTATACAACTGGATATTTACTGAAGCAATTCAGGTTAAGTACCTTGCTCAAGGGTACAACGGCAGTGTCCCACCTGGGGATTGAACCTGCAACCTTAACGTTACAAGCCCAGTTCCCTAACCATTATACCACACTGCCTGCCTGACTTACACACTAAGGGCGCATTCACACTGCGGAGCGTATTCTGCCTGAAATCGGCGATGCGCTCCCCTTTGGATATTTTGTGAACACAGAGCTGGGACTCGCGGAGGCGCAGAGGGGCGGTGCTCGTTTTTAGTTGCCACGGGTGACTAAAATCAAACAAATTCGAATCATAGCTGTGTTGTTGACATTTCGCAAAGCTAGCTAGCAAGCTAATGAACTTCACGCCTTTATCCATAAAAAATATGTTACAAGTACTACAACACATTTAGCAAAAATATGGATTGTTTTCCTTTAGCTAGCTACCTTACCTTACAATTCACTGGATGGATGAATAAATAGCGTTATGCCCATAACGTTAACAATCCATTCATTAATAATATTACATTTTATGGATAGCCATAACGTTAACCTTATTATGATCAGTGGTATAACGTTCAGTTTATTGAAGAATGTGTGGATAATATAGCTAGCTAGTAAGCTAGCAAAAATTCCCCGCCCGTTTTCCATAATAATTAGATTTTGGAGGGAAACTTGCTAGCGCCATCCATTTCCATTTCTCCTCCATTTTTTCCCCCAGTATGCAACGCATCAACAACCCCACTTCGTTTTGATTGGTCACCTGGCGTGAAGTGACAGTTGATGCGCGGAGCTGCTCCGCAAAAGTTGAACTATTTTCAACCTTTCGCGCAAATACGCTAGCGGAAAAATGAGCGAGCCGCGTCGCAACGGTCTATGAGCGCTCATTCCGCATCCTCCCATAGGGAATAATGACTTTCCGCGAGCGAACGCTCCGCAGTGTGAATGCCCCCTAAGACACTAGAAAACATGGAACACATAGCACTTAAACATAGACTAACACCTACACATATAGCATCTAGTATAGTGCACCTGATGTGCACTCTGGGGCATTTCATCCCAGCCCTACTATGAACAATGAGCTTCGTACCCCTAAACTTTCGCTCCATTGCAGGGTTGCAGCATAATGCGTGACCGGCAGCCTTTTTCTTGAAACCCAAATTACAATTTACAATTGGTCTGGTGGTCATGTAACAAAAACCTTTAGCAAATATCCAAAACCGTAATATTCAATCGACTAACAGTTAATTACTTTAAGAGAAATTACTGAAAGAAGAGAACATTAACACACACACACACATCTCCACCATTTCCATATTTTTGTGCATTCTATCCCCTGTAGGCTACATCATGTCATCACAAATATTAACGTTGACACTATACATGTAGATCATTTCTGACCAATAAGCCCCCCCTCCACACACACACCCCCACATACCCCTCCATCTAACTATGCCATTTCACCTGCTCTCCCCCTCACTCACACACTCACACACACAAACTCTTTTTTTTTTTGTGTGTGGTAAATTAAGACCCAAAACCTGTTGCGGCCTTCTTGCTTCTGTATCAAGGAATGGGCAAATATCTCATAAAACACTAGAAGACAACATATTAAGGCAGATTTTCTTTGTTGGATTTTATAACAAAAAATTATTAGGGGTGTGAATAATTGTGACATATCTTTCTGAGTATAAAATATAGCTCGTGGCTATGGCGTATATTAGCTCATTATCTATTGTTTATTGTATACAGCTTTTTGTATACAGTCTTCTTTATTAAGGGTGTGAATAATTTAATAATTATGGAGTTGACTATATATATATATATATATATTAGGGGTGTAACGGCACACGTATTCGTATTAAACCAGTTCGGTACGCGCTGTGAACCGAACGAATGCAATCTTGCTTTAACTACAAACGCACGTGCAGAACTTTTTTTTTTGAACTTAATTAAAAACTCTGAGTGCCCGCAACCGAGGCAGGGAGTTGGAAAGACACAGGGATTGAGAAGGAGACAAGAGGAGTGACAGGAACCGAGACCGGGAAAGAGGTAGGGATCGAGACTCGGAGCGGAGAGACCATGACCGCGACAGAGCCAGAAACAGAGCCCGGTACCGTGACCGAGACAGGGATCGCGATCGTGACAAAGACAGAGACGACAGAGACGACTTTGGCTTTGACTTCTGTTAGGCACTGTTAGGAACGGTTTTCTACATCTGTATAAAAAAAATATCTTTGGAAAGGTTCTGAGCTATTGTTTTTGTGTCTAGTTTCATGTTCTATTAAATTTTTTCCGTCATATTTTATCTGTTTTAGCACCCTTTGAAGTAACTGATTATGAAGTCATTTGAGTTCAATATTTGTGTCAAAAGTGAGACTGTGTGATGCCTTGTCACAAACTACTTTATGAAATTGGTGAAATCAACATTTATATATCACTGAGAATGTACCAAGCTACTACTTAAATACTTTTTAATTCATACAGAATCCCTTCCATAAATACATAGAATGCACCAGGCAACTTTCCCACGTAAATATTCATGTATATGTATGTATGTATAGGTATGTTTTTTAAAATCATTTTTCTAAGTAGAAGAAAAATCATAAGCCATATAGCTTTGAATGGATAGTTTTGAAAACTGAACATATACCTTGCAGTCTCAATTATGTGCTTGTATGCTGAACCGTTTTAGTTCAGGAAGGTACAATATAACCAGCCGTTGGCAGTTCTTTTTTAAACCTGTCCTGATTTGTTAAAAAAAAACTCCTTTAAGTCTGGAAACATGTCCTTGTCTTTTATATATTATATTTTTGGAAAACGTGCTGAGCCTGTAATATTTTTTTATTGAATGTCTTACCTTAAAATGTAGATATCTCGAAAATAGTCTAATTGTATTGGCTAAAATAGAACATTTAAAGTTTTGAGCCAAATATTGTTTTCATTTTTCATGCACACTTAATTTGGGATCTATTTCTGTGTGATAAAGAAATGTTGCATTTATTTTGAGAGGTTATTCAAATGAAGTGTCTTGGAAGAAATGTTCAGTAGTGAAGTAGCCCTGAAACACCTGTTTGCCCCCAAATTCCAAGAGCCTGGATGTTCAACACCACTTTTCTGCAATGTATCAGCTCATGTTTTGTGCTCCACTCTGCACTTGGCTAGCTACAAGGCAATTAGTTACTTGAACCAGTGGAGTCTGTCTGACTGGAAGAATGACTGAACGCATAATCTGCAGAATTTGTGGATTATGCAAATCCCAAAGCCATATACTGTATATGGCTTTCACACCATCACGTCATTTAGAACAGCCAGAAAAAGTCATGAGGACCTTACACGTCAAACCATTCAGTGCTCGGGATGTAAGCTACTTACTGCAGAGTTGGATTCAAGGGTCGGTGTTTATTTATTCCTTACCATCGCTGCCCCCATCGCTGTATTTTGGGACAAAGTTAAGTCTTGCCACGTACCATTTTTGGGGATTGTGAAACAAAACCACGTTTTGGTCTTAATGCAATCTGTGTGATGCAGGAGACCACGGTTTCCTTACTTCTCAGTTGTTTATGTAACATGTAAGCTCGAAATCCTCCCCTTTTGCAGCAATATGATGACGTCAGTAGGCTGTCAGCCCGATGACAGTTGGTGAGTTTTGTGTGAAGACGAGCTACTGACAGCTCGAAGTGCACATACGTACGTTTTTTTGTAAGAGACGTCTGACTTCTACTCAGTTTGTAATTTTTTCAATGAAATTTGAAGACTCCAAGGTAAATTAACGTTAGCTACGATTCAAATCAGTTGACTAAATTAGTTTCAGAACGGTATTCGCTTTTGGTAGCTAGGCTAAGTGGTAGACTCAAAATATTTATAACCAATTACTAACATAATACGCTGTTTCATTGACAGTTACATATTTTAGTCTTTAATGTTTTTTTCCTCCATTTATCAAGCCATAATTCCATGTTTGAATGGTTTTTGGCTAAAATCGTAATTCTGTGGTGAATCTGAGCGAGGCTTTTTTCCAAAAGAGCGAAACCCTGAAGACTACACAGTAGGTATGTTAACATTTTTTTAAATGTTATAAATCGAGCCTGAAACTTAGATAGAGCATTAAATTCATGAAATTTGATATGTTATTCATTCTCCTATGTTACGTTTTAAGGAAGTTATGGTCATTTTAACACTGGAAAATTTGCATATTGACCCCATTGCTTTTCAATGGGCTTGAAACAAAAGCTGTGATCCAATAACATAAATGGCAATAACTTTCTTAAAAATAAAGATATGATATATATCTTAATTTGAATTATCTGAAATTACATTACATAATCAATTAATCACATAATTACATGTTGCGCACACGCCGCGACACGGCAAAAACCATGGCAGGCAGTGAGCATTTGGGCAAAGATGTCTCACATTCCGGGTCAAAAATATCGCATTTCGCATCGACAGATTTCAATGACATTTCACCAGAAACAAGATAAAATGTTAAATTACCGTCCTGGATACCTTTTATTTAGTCCTGAACTTGCGATCTATGACTTTCAAAGCACTAAACACGAGTCTGACTTTGAAGCGTAGCGTATGACCAAACCGAGCAATGTTTAATCAAATTTTGGAAACAAGACAAAGGATCGAGTTTTTAACTATGTTATATCGCAGACGTATGGTGAAAGAAAATGTATGTAGCTATTCGCATTTGCAAACAGAACGAACAAACCCATTTTGTCAAACTGACACATATTGTCTTCGAAGCTTAGTTATTGTCCTTTCTTAGGGCAAATATAGGTCCTCAATCAAAACTATTTGGTGAGTCTGATTCCAGTTCCAAAAACAATTTATCTCGCTATCTCCTTTCCTTTCCCTGCATGTCAATGGCGTCATTTTGTTGTTGTTGGTGAAATGTAGTGATAAGCGCTACAGGACCTCAGGTTAAGGAACGTTAGCTAGCTAGCTTGTTAGCTTCCCAATCGTGGGTGACGTTAAGTCGGGTTTTTCACTAAAATAACATATAGAACGTGTTCGTATTGACACAACATGACATGGACTTGTTCATGAATATGTTACATTTTAATCAACAGTATTATGGCGTTTATACAGTTTGTTTAACCCACCTGAATGAATGAGAATAACGGACAAGGTTGTAATGCTAACGTTAGTCTGTGGCTCGTTTATTCTGAGGAACTGTAACATTACTAGCCAGAGCAGCAACCTCTATCTCCCGTTCAACTACATCGCCATCTATAGGCTGGGTGGTGGGGTGTACTAAAAGTGAGGAGCCGGGAGGATTTTGAGTTACCTTTGTGGAGCGAATAAAATCACATAAAATGACAAAACGTAGGCCATTTCAGATTGATTTAAAATTTAAAATTTGTCTAGAAGCCAAGGTATGGCGAGTGTCATACCTTGCCATACCAAAACGACGCCCATGCTGCATGTTAATATTCGTTATCAAATATTAAAACGCTTAATATTATTCACTCTGTTGTATTCACCTTACACTGTTAATATTGTGACTGTTTGTGTTAAGGGGTTTCGTTTCATGGTCACCTGACATTTGTTTCTGAATCTGTTTTTACTTCCTGCATATATCTACCACCGCCACTATCAATCCTTTGTTTTGCGCTTCAGTTCTGGTGAGATCATCGTGATGAGTATCCGAATCCAGGGCACGGGCCATGGGGCAAGTCTGCTCACGGAGCTGAACCGCTGTCGCCTCTCCAATTACCTGTGTGACGTGGTCCTGCGGGTGGGCGGGCACTCCTTCCCTGCCCACCGCGTTGTGCTGGCCTGCGCTGCCTCCTACTTTCGGGGGCTGTTTTCATCAGGCAGGGGGGCTGGCACCTTCACCCTGGACTGCATGGCTCCGGCTAATTTTGAGAAGGTGCTGAATTTCATGTACACAGCTGAGGTTTTCACTGACCTGACCAATGTGGGCGTTGTGCACGAGCTGGTGCACACTTGCCAGGCCACCTTCCCCAACCTGCGGGGGTCTGGGTCCAGCCCCGGAGAGCAGGTAGTGGACTTAGACCTCGACCTGGGCTTCACCCCCACCATCGCAGGGGCCGCTGAGGGGACAACCGAACGATGGACGATATCAATGAGCTGTGTGATGATGAGGCAAAGATTGGGGAGGAAGATGAAGACCTGGAGGGCGGGGCAGGGGGAGGGGACAGCCGAACAATGGACGATATCAATGAGCTGTGTGATGATGAGGCAGCAAACCATATTGGGGAGGAAGATGAAGACCTGACGTGTCTGGAGGGCGGATCAGGGGAGGGGACAGCCGGATGATGGACAATATCAATGAGCTGTGTGATGATGAGGCAAACCATATTGGGGAGGAAGATGAAGACCTGGAGGGCGGGGGAAGGGGAGGGGCCTGCACAGCCCCAGCTCAACAGCTCAGTGGCAAATCCCTCCCCAAGGAATTCCAGGTCAGTTTCTGTGTGTGTCATCATGGTTTCACAGTTGCGGGTTATACGGTACAGTGGAGTGTTAGTAACAGTCTGGAAGTTATCCTACTTCTATAGGGACATTTTGTTGTGTAGTGTCAGTTGCAGTTTATCCCTGGCACTCCACTGCCCTGTATAAGCTACATTTATATAGGGAAGTCTGGTTGTGTGGTTTCACAGTTGCATCTTATCTTATTTTGTCCCTCCCCTGCAGGCTGTAAGGGTTCACCTTCTGGCCCACGCGTGCCTGCAGCCCCAGCCCTCTCTTGGCGCCCGCTGCGCCTGCAGCTTCCTGGCGCGCCCCCTGCTGGAGAGGCATATGGTGCTGCACACCGAGGACGGTGGCGGCTTGGGGCCCCAGGGAAATGGTGCCCCGGCCTTGCTGCGCTGCTCCCTGTGCCCGTATGTCTTCCACTCCGCCTCCAGCTTCCAGCTCCATCTCAGCCAGCATGCCAGTAAGCCCTTCCAGTGCAAGGTGTGCCTGCGCTTCTTCCGCAAGCGCTCCACCATGATAGGCCACCTGAAGACGCACGCCGGCGCCCTCATGTACCACTGCACCATCTGCGCCGTCTACTTCTCCACCCTCAAGCTGGTTTCCTCCCACATGAAGCTGCACATGGACTCCCTGCCGTCCGACTTCAACATTGAGCAGACCTTTTCAAGATTCAAGATATCTTTATTGTCATTGTACTGCTACAACGAAATTAACACAACACTCCTAGTGGGGCTCCAATATGAAATAGAATAGAAATAAATAAATAAAAAAAGACATGGGACAAAATAGACATGGGGGCAAAGTTCGATACACTGTACATACACCCACACACACACACACTTATTTAAGGAGACAAGACATTCACACCACACGCCTGCTACATATTGCACATGTAAGAAGATATTGCACTTGTTATAAGTTATAAGTTATATAAGTTATAAGTTATATTGCACCACTGTACATATCACCACTGTATATTGCACAACAATGGATATTACACTTATTCCAGTTATATTGCACATGGGAGTATGTATTGAGGTATGTATTGAGGCATCATGACTAAAATGCTATAGTGCACGGGGGCTGTCTTTCAGTGCAGCATTCAGGACAGTGATGGCCCTGGGATAAAAACTGTTCAGTAGTCTTGTGGTGTGTGATTTGACAGTCCTGTAGCGTCTGCCTGACGGCAGGAGGGCAAACAAGTGATGCCCGGGGTGGGTGGGGTCCTTGGTGATGCTGGTGGCTTTTCTCAGGCAGCGGGAGGTGTAGAGGTCCTGGATGGCAGGGAGCTGGGTGTTGGTGGTCTTCTGGGCTGAGTTGACGACTCTCTGTAGAACCTTCTTCTCAGCCACAGAGCAGCTTCCATACCACACGCAGATCCCGTGAGGTCAGGACACTCTCAATGGTGCAGCGGTAGAAGGACACCAGATGCTGTTGGGAGATGTTGATTTTCCTGAGTGACCTCAGGAAGTACAGCCGCTGTTCTGCCTTCTTCACCAGAGAGAGTGTGTTGTTGGACCATGAGAGATCCTCTGAGATGGTGGTGCCCAGGAACTTGAAGCTGGAGACTCTCTCGACTTCTTCTGTTGATGTACAGAGGGGATGATGTGTTTGTTTCCGCCTGAAGTCGATGATGAGCTCCTTGGTCTTCTTGATGTTGAGAGTCAAGTTGTTCTCTGAGCACCAGCCTGCCAGCCTCTCCACCTCCGCCCTGTAGGCTGACTCGTCGCCCCCAGTTATCAGCCCAACCACTGTCGTGTCATCTGCAAATTTTATAATCCTGTTTGAGTTGTGTTCCGGTAAGCAGTCATGGGTGTACAGGAGTAGAGGAGCCGGGCTCAGCACACAACCCTGTGGGGCCCCGTGCTGAGCGTCAGGGTGGAGGAGTGGTGGTGGTCCATCCTGACTGACTGCCGCCTGTCTGTTAGGAAGTCCTGTATCCAGAGGCAGATGTCGTGGTTGAAGCCTAGGGAGGACATCTTGGAGACCAGTCTGCTGGGGATGATGGTGTTGAATGCAGAACTGTAGTCTATGAACAACAGACGGGCGTACGTCCTCGCTGATCTAGATGGTGCAGAACAGTGTGGAGGGCGGTGGTGATGGTATAAATCTGTTGATCTGTTTTCTCTGTAGGCATACTGATGTGGGTCCAGGGTGGGTGGGAGAGTGGCCTTGATGTGCTTTGAGACCAGTCTCTCCAGGCACTTTGTGGCTACAGGTGTTAGTGCCACTGGCCTGTAGTCGTTGAGGCAGGTTATGGCTGTCTGCTTCGGGACTGGCACGATTGTTGCAGATTTCAGACAGGAGGGGACAGTGCACTGTAAGAGGGACATGTTGTAGATGTTAGTGAACACTGGTGCCAGCTCCACAGCACAGTCCTTGAGAACCCGTCCTGAAACACCATCTGGGCCAGTTGCTTTCCGTGTGTTGATGTTCCGGAACACACGTATGACATCAGCAGTCTGGATGATGAGTGGCTGGCTGATGGAAGCTGAGACTGTGGCAATGGGCGTGGCAGCTCAGTGCTCACCACCTCAAAGCGACTGAAGAAGTGGTTGAGTTGGTCAGCCAGTGGGGCACTGCTGCTGGTATTCCGGTTGGTGCTGTACTTGTAGTTGGTGATTTGTCGGATGCCTTGCCATGCTCGTCGTGGGTTCGAGTCTTCAAAGTGGCTCTCAATCCTCCTCCTGTAGGCTGCTTTGGCATCTCTGATGCCCCTCTTCAGCTTCGACCTGGCCGCGCTGTACAGTTCCCTGTCACCGGACCGGAAAGCCGTGTTACGGTCTTTTAGTAGGAGCTGGACGTCTCTGGTCATCCAGGTTTTTTGTTGGGGAAGTCTCGGATGCGTGTGATGTTGGTGACCTTGTCCACACAGCATTTTATGTAGAACAGTACAGCAGGGGTGTAGGTGTTGATGTTCTTGTCCTCAAATATGGCCCAGTCAGTGTTGCTGAAACAGTCCTGCAACTGCTCAGAAGCCCCTTCTGGCCATACCTGTACTTGTCTCACAGTTGGTTTAGCTGTATTGACAATGGCCTTGTATGCTGGAGTTAGAAACAGGGAGAGATGGTCGGATTGCCCCAAGTGGGGGAGGGGTGATGCCTTGTAACCTTTCTTGATGTTACTGTAAACATGGTCAAGTGTGTTTTTCCCTCTTGTGGCGCACTGCACATGCTGATGGAACTTTGGGAGTACAGTTTTTAATTTGGCTTGATTGAAATCACCTGCTACCACAAAGACTCCGTCAGGATGGGTGCGCTGTTGTTTGCTAATTGTTGCTAGCAAGTAGCCCAGTGCTGTTGTTGTATTAGCATCTGGAGGAATGTACACAGCAGTGACGATGGCGACAGTATGTTCCCGGGACAAATGGAAAGGGCGACATTTGACTGATAAGTACTCTAAATCCGGTGAGCAGTGATTGTCGATAACAATTGCATCAGTACACCAGTTGTTATTAGTGTAGACGCAAAGACCGCCTCCTCTGCTCTTACCGGAGAGTTTGTTTCTGTCGTAGCGGTGGGCTGTGCATCCTGCTAGCTTGATAGCATCGTCGGGGATTGTCGGGTTGAGCCAGGATTCAGTGATGATCAAAACGCAGCAGTCTTGTATGTTTTTCTGTGTGGTTGCGATCATCTCCAGCTCTTCCATTTTGTTGGCAAGAGATCTTGCGTTCGCCATGAAAAGGCTAGGCAGTGGGGGTTTGTGCGGGTTCCTCGCTAGCCTGGCCCGTATTCCAGACCGGCAGCCTCGCTTTTGTTTCCTTTCTCTGCGCCGCCTGTGTCGCTTCTGGAGAGGGACAATAATCCACGGAGCTCCGGCCGGCCTGGCTAGCTCTGTCGGGATGTTGTAGCCGAAGTTTTCGTTCTTGAAAACGCAACTGTATTCCGAACTGATGTTTAAAAGTTTCTCGCGGCTGTAGCTTACAAGTGCAAACGCAGTACTTATCAATATATTTATCAACATAAAAACTATATAAATGGCTAAATAGGAGCACCGGTCTAGGGAGCATTGAGCCGCTGCACCTACGCGCGCCGCCATCTTCATGTACAACAATGTACAGATGTTCATGTTCAGATGTACCACTCCAAAAAGCCCATCCCCAGTCTGAACCGCAGGCTGCAACCACAACCACAGGTTAGAACCACAACCCCTCTCCCCACGACTCTTTCCCTCCGCCTGTATTTTGGGACAAAGTTAAGTCTTGCCACGTACCATTTTTTGGGGATTGTGAAACAAAACCACGTTTTGGTCTTAATGCAATCTGTGTGATGCAGGAGACCACGGTTTCCTTACTTCTCAGTTGTTTATGTAACATGTAAGCTCGAAAATCCTCCCATTTTGCAGCAATATGATGACGTCAGTAGGCTGTCAGCCCGATGACAGTTGGTGAGTTTTGTGTGAAGACGAGCTACTGACAGCTCGAAGCGCACATACGTAAGTTTTTTTGTAAGATACATCTGACTTCTACTCAGTTTGTAATTTTTTCAATGAAATTTGAAGACTCCAAGGTAAATTAACGTTAGCTACGATTCAAATCAGTTGACTAAATTAGTTTCGTAACGGTATTAGCTTTTGGTAGCTAGGCTAAGTGGTAGACTCAAAATCTTTATAACCAATTACTAACATAATACGCTGTTTCGTTGACAGTTACATATTTTAGTGTTTAATGTTTTTTCCCCCTCCATTTATCAAGCCATAATTCCATGTTTGAATGGTTTTTGGCTAAAATCGTAATTCTGTGGTGAATCTGAGCGCAAGGCTTTTTTCCCAAGAGCGCGAAACCCTGAAGACTACACAGTAGGTATGTTAACATTTTTTTTAATGTTATAAATCGAGCCTGAAACTTACCCCACCAGATAGAGCATTACATTCATGAAATTTGATATGTTATTCATTCTCATATGTTACGTTTTAAGGAGGTTATGGTCATTTTTAACACTGGAAATTTTTGCATATTGACCCCCATTGCTTTTCAATGGGCTTGAAACAAAAGCTGTGATCCAATAACATAAATGGCCATAACTTTCTTAAAAATAAAGATATGATATATATCTTAATTTGAATTATCTGAAATTACAT
This sequence comes from Aldrovandia affinis, assembly GCA_029706075.1. Classification (NCBI taxonomy): domain Eukaryota; kingdom Metazoa; phylum Chordata; class Actinopteri; order Notacanthiformes; family Halosauridae; genus Aldrovandia; species Aldrovandia affinis. The sequence continues at coordinate 26,799 of JAINUG010001003.1, forward strand.
TACATAATCAATTAATCACATAATTACATGTTGCGCACACGCCGCGACACGGCAAAAACCATGGCAGGCAGTGAGCATTTGGGCAAAGATGTCTCACATTCCGGGTCAAAAATATCGCATTTCGCATCGACAGATTTCAATGACATTTCACCAGAAACAAGATAAAATGTTAAATTACCGTCCTGGATACCTTTTATTTAGTCCTGAACTTGCGATCTATGACTTTCAAAGCACTAAACACGAGTCTGACTTTGAAGCGTAGCGTATGACCAAACCGAGCAATGTTTAATCAAATTTTGGAAACAAGACAAAGGATCGAGTTTTTAACTACGTTATATCGCAGACGTATGGTGAAAGAAAATGTATGTAGCTATTCGCATTTGCAAACAGAACGAACAAACCTATTTTGTCAAACTGACACATATTGTCTTCGAAGCTTAGTTATTGTCCTTTCTTAGGGCAAATATAGGTCCTCAATCAAAACTATTTGGTGAGTCTGATTCCAGTTCCAAAGACAATTTATCTCGCTATCTCGTTTCCTTTCCATGCATGTCAATGGCGTCATTTTTTTTTGTTGGTGAAATGTAGTGATAAGCGCTACAGGACCTTAGGTTAAGGAACGTTAGCTAGCTAGATTGTTAGCTTCACAATCGCGGGTGACGTTAAGTCGGGTTTTTCACTAAAATAACATATAGAACATGTTCGTATTGACACAACATGACATGGACTTGTTCATGAATATGTTACATTTGAATCAACAGTATTATGGCGTTTATACAGTTTGTTTAACCCACCTGAATGAATGAGAATAACGGACAAGGTTGTAATGCTAACGTTAGTCTGTGGCTCGTTTATTCTGAGGAACTGTAACGTTACTAGCCAGAGCAGCAACCTCTATCTCCCGTTCAACTACACGCCATCTATAGGCTGGGTGGTGGGGTGTACTAAAAGTGAGGAGGAGCCGGGAGGATTTTGAGTTACCTTTGTGGAGCGGATAAAATCACATAAAATGACAAAACGTAGGCCATTTCAGATTGATTTAAAATGTAAAATTTGTCTAGAAGCCAAGGTATGGCGAGTGCCATACCTTGCCATACTAAAACAACGCCCATGCTGCATGTTAATATTCGTTATCGAATATTAAAACGCTTAATATTATTCACTCTGTTGTATTCACCTTACACTGTTAATATTTTGACTGTTTGTGTTAAGGGGTTTCGTTTCATGGTCACCTGACATTTGTTTCTGAATCTGTTTTTACTTCCTGCATATATCTACCACCACCCCTATCAATCCTTTGTTTTGCGCTTCAGTTCTGGTGAGATCATCGTGATGAGTATCCGAATCCAGGGCACGGGCCATGGGGCAAGTCTGCTCACGGAGCTGAACCGCTGTCGCCTCTCCAATTACCTGTGTGACATGGTCCTGCGGGTGGGCGGGCACTCCTTCCCTGCCCACCATGTTGTGCTGGCCTGCGCTGCCTCCTACTTTCTGGGGCTGTTTTCATCGGGCAGGGGGGCTGGCACCTTCACCCTGGACTGCATGGCTCCGGCAAATTTTGAGAAGGTGCTTAATTTCATGTACACAGCTGAGGTTTTCACTGACCTGACCAATGTGGGCGTTGTGTACGAGCTGGCCCAGAGGCTGAGGGTGCACGAGCTGGTGCACACTTGCCAGGCCACCTTCCCCAACCTGCGGGGGTCTGGGTCCAGCCCCGGGAGCAGGTAGTGGACTTAGACCTCGACCTGGGCTTCACCCCCACCATCGCAGGGGCCGCTGAGGGGACAACCGAACGATGGACGATATCAATGAGCTGTGTGATGATGAGGCAAAGATTGGGGAGGAAGATGAAGACCTGGAGGGCGGGGCAGGGGGAAGGGACAGCCGAACAATGGACGATATCAATGAGCTGTGTGATGATGAGGCAGCAAACCATATTGGGGAGGAAGATGAAGACCTGACGTGTCTGGAGGGCGGATCAGGGGGAGGGGACAGCCGGATGATGGACAATATCAATGAGCTGTGTGATGATGAGGCAAACCATATTGGGGAGGAAGATGAAGACCTGGAGGGCAGGGGAGGGGGAGGGGCCTGCACAGCCCCAGCTCAACAGCTCAGTGGCAAATCCCTCCCCAAGGAATTCCAGGTCAGTTTGTGTGTGTCATCATGGTTTCAGTTGCGGGTTATACGGTACAGTGGAGTGTTAGTAACAGTCTGGAAGTTATCCTACTTCTATAGGGACATTTGTTGTGTAGTGTCAGTTGCAGTTTATCCCTGGCACTCCACTGCCCCGTATAAGCTACATTTATATAGGGAAGTCTGGTTGTGTGGTTTCACAGTTGCATCTTATCTTATTTTGTCCCTCCCCTGCAGGCTGTAAGGGTTCACCTTCTGGCCCACGCGTGCCTGCAGCCCCAGCCCTCTCTTGGCGGCGCTGCTGCGCCTGCAGCTTCCTGGCGCGCCCCCTGCTGGAGAGGCATATGGTGCTGCACGCCGAGGACGGTGGCGGCTTGGGGCCCCAGGGCAATGGTGCCCCGGCCTTGCTGCGCTGCTCCCTGTGCCCGCATGTCTTCCACTCCGCCTCCAGCTTCCAGCTCCATCTCAGCCAGCACGCCAGTAAGCCCTTCCAGTGCAAGGTGTGCCTGCGCTTCTTCCGCAAGCGCTCCATCATGATAGGCCACCTGAAGACGCACGCCGGCGCCCTCATGTACCACTGCACCGTCTGCGCCGTCTACTTCTCCACCCTCAAGCTGGTTTCCTCCCACATGAAGCTGCACATGGACTGCCTGCCGTCCGACTTCAACATTGAGCAGACCTTCATGTACAACAATGCACAGATGTTCATGTTCAGATGTACCACTCCAAAAAGCCCATCCCCAGTCTGAACCGCAGGCTGCAACCACAACCACAGGTTAGAACCACAACCCCTCTCCCCACGACTCTTTCCCTCCGCCTGTATTTTGGGACAAAGTTAAGTCTTGCCATGTACCATTGTTAGGTTCACGAAATTCAGAAGACCTACAAAGTGAATAGAGAACACTTGCACCAAATGAGAAAACAGAACATACAACCAATATTCAACAGAGTTCATTCAACCAAATGCATTCGGGGTTCACTGCCTCCCCTGCCAGGCAATGAACAAATCATTTCCGGGAGAACACTTCTTTATACACAATAATTTAGACAAATGCTTTAGCCTCGCCCATATATCAGTCAGGAGACAGTTATGTCTCCCACCTAGAAACTCGTACAAGTAACCTTTGTTTTGGCCGGCACACTCTGACCTTGGCTGCTAGCTCTCTGCAAAAACAGTCCTAAGAAACACACACAGCTTGCTGCCTATCTCTTTTGGCACAGCTTCACACATACTGCAAGCGTGAGACTTTTTGAGAGACTCAATTTCAGAAACAGAATTTCTGTATCAATCCCTCCTTTTTATGATTTTATCCCATATAGTCATAAAACATTTAGAATCTTTTCACATTTTGCGCGTAGCAAGTTTATTTCAATGCAGAAGCTTAAACATCTTTAAACAAGTTTTGCAAGGCCATGGCAGTATCGTCATAGTCTGGAGGATCAATTATTTCTTAATTCCCAGAGTCAGATTGTCCTTCTTCAGACTCTAGGTTGTCATACTCATCAGTTTCCCTCTCCTCCAGGGCCAAAGCCTGTTACGCTGGGGTACTTTGCATCATTTGGGTTATCATCATCAGTCATCAGGTCTCTTTGTTGCACTTAGATCCTTCCATAGCTTGATCTATGGTTTTACCATCCGCATCATTATCAGGTATGTAGGTACAACACGCAGTTCCAATTATGTGGCATATTCCTCCCTTGGAGGCAGTCATGAGGTCCAGGACCATACGATTTTGAATTGTCATTAATCTAAGTGCAGTTAACTCGTTTTTTTATTTTTATACTTCTCGGTTGCATTCAGTGTAAAATTTATCAATGCACTCAGGCGGTAGTTTATTGTCTCTACCCTTAACATTACTTTACCCACCCCCATTTGGGGAAAAATACTAAGAACCGCTTTGTTCCCTGCACTCCAAAGTTTGTGATCTTCGAGAACATTACTTCCCCATATTGCATCATGCTTATCCTCTAAGGATCTTTTTGCACGACCCTGAGATTAAGCGCTTATTACCCATGTCAGTTAGCATCACATATGCACAAGTTCCATGCCACTTCTTAGGCAGAGCTATGTACACATTGTGTCCGGAAAGCCAGTACCACCCATCCACTGCCCTAGTGCCGTTTTCTGTAGGTGCTAACGTGGAACACCTTTAAGGGCGTTCCGGTGATTCTACTCTACAGTAGGAGTACACTGTCCCATCGCATTGGGATGTCTCCCCCACCGGGACTGTTCCTTCCCTCGTACACATTTTGTAAAGGTCTTATGCGGGGTATATGGTACTACCATAATGGGCGTAATCAAATGTTGTCGTGAGGTTTGTAATAAACCTTGTTAATCAGTGCAATTTATTCCGTCAGTATATTCATAGCAGTTCACTTTGGTTGTGATTTTGTGGGTTGGGTCAAAGTATTTAAGTGTTCCTGTATGAGTTGAGAACCCAAACACTAGAGTGTAGATGTGTGCATACGTAACAGTTGGTCTTGTTTACGCTCTGTGCTGTGCTTTTACAAATCTCTTCCCTCTTATACCGTGATTATCATCAATATGGTCAAAGACCCCACTGCCCGCCACTGGAGGTTCGCCATAGCTGTGTCTAAATCCCAGTAAGAGGGTTGTTTGCTTCACCGGTTTTGAGACAGGTGTGTTCTATATTTCACACCTCCTTTGTAGCCGGACTTCTCCCTTCTGAGCACAACTCTTTTAGGTACCTACTCACCCTTTGTTACCTTTTTACAGTGGGACAGATGCACCCAGGTGGATCGCTCGGCAATCTTTACTGCTGTTGGAGTTGTTAGTAGCACCTGATACGGCCCTTTCCACTTTGGTTGATGCCACGCCTTGTGCCTTGGATCTTTAATCAGTACCCAGTCCCCAACCTGCAGCTTTTCTTTTGGTATTCCTGCTGTAAGAGTTTACACATTTCTTGTTTATTAGATAACATTTTCTTCATATACTCTGCCAATGTGGGATTATCCTCTGATATTCTCACTTCAAATGCGGTAGGTGATAGGCTTTTCCCATCTAGGTATTATTTCTCTACAAATTATTTTTGCCACAGTTGTGCATCAATTTTTGAGGTAGGGTATGCTTCTACCCAACCTGAGAATGGGTCAATCATTACCAAAGCAGCTCTTTTTCCCCTCACTTGGTGTGAGGTGGATGAAATCCATCATCCAAGATTCAAATAGTCAAAACATGTTAAACACCTTACACATTTTTTTTTTTAGTTTGTCAATCAAACGTTGTATAACGTTTGTTTATCATATCTACCCTCCCTCCTCTTGAGACATGGCATATGCCATGACTCAACTCTGCAGCTATGGTAAACAAAGATCTCGGTAATACAGGTTTCTTTTCTGGGCCCACCCACAGGCCAGTTTCTGTTCTCAGTACATTTTTGATCACCCCACATCCCCCTTTCTCTGGTACCCCTGCTTCATGCTGCATGTCTTCAAGAGAGTGTAATCGAGAGTGACGCAATCAATCTAAACACTCCCTGAGTGTCTGCAGCTGCTTTGCAGCAGAGTCTGCGAATGCATTCCCAGGGACACCTCATCTGTTCCTTTCGTATGTGTTGCACATTTCCTCTCGCCAGTGTTTTGGGTTTCTGTAGTGCCAATCAGTTCCAGTATCAATGGTGCATGCATTATTGGTTTCCCTGTTGAAGTCATTCTTTTTCAGGGATCCATCCACATAGAATGTTACTTCTGCGTCATGAATGGGTGTGTCCATTAACCCGGGCGTGCTGCCACAGACCTAGATGTTTCAGCTACTGTCGTGAGGATCTCCATCCTCAGCTTGATTTATCCTTGAGTAGCCGGATTAAGTGTGGTGCATTTTACAATTGTTAGATTAGGAGCTGTTAGTAGAGTCGCCATACAGCTCAGCTGTCTTTCTGGTGACAAGAATGTATCATTTTGTTTGCAGTAGTAATACAGAAACTACATGGTATATCCAGTGTCAAAGGTTGAGTATAACACTATGGTTTGTGAGGCTTCTACTGCTATTTTTGCTGCTTCTACAGCTGCTTCTGTATGTGATCCCTGTTATACAGGATCAGTTCTGTGGAGTAATGACAATTGAGTGTCTTCCTTACCAAACCTGTTTCACCTGCTCAAAGGAACCCCGTTGACTTCAGGAGTCCATTTGATTGGATCTCGAGCCTCCATTGGTTTGCTGTAAATACAATCTAACAGTGGCTGCATCAATTGTGCATAATTACATCCAGGTTCGGGAAATGTATCATTCTCTAAAAAAAATATCATGTTTTTATTTTCCTATCCTGTAATAAGGCTCCGGCCTCGAGCTGGGAGATAGCGTCCTGTGATATTTTACTTCTGGTCCACAATTCCCCTTGCTTATCTCTCTTGGCCTCCTAATGAATGTCCAAACATGCCTTTTCCCTTAAGGAGAGCAATTCAATATGTCGTCTACATACAGGAGGAGCTTTTTTTTTTTAAATCACAGATACTCACAAATGCCTGCAGCCAAAAAACTGTAGAGATGCACCGGTGCATTTTCTTGGCCGATTCCGATTTCAATTTTTTGATTAGTCTGACCTGCGTACGATTTTGACGATTCCGATTTTTTTCTAAAAACAATAATTGACAACACACAAACATTTTGTAACTTTAATAGAAAATTAAGATTGACAATTCTGAGGTAGGTCCGAAGGCATGAGGTAGGTTCCAGGTTACTGGACAGAGCTTTCTTTTTTGTGCAAATTAAATTCAATGATGAACAAAATAGAATCCAACAACAGTGGCATGTAGCCTTTAAGCAATAAATAAAAAGAAACAAGAGTAGTTTAAATTTACTGACATGGTGACAGACCATTAGTCTGAATATTTTTTTAAAACACTAACGCTATATTCTGATGACAGATGACACAAGCCCTTTTCCATTAAATAATTATATGGGCTTCAACTGACGTGGCATCAGAAAGTTATTGCGAGCAATGCTCTGGAAATAGGTTAGTTCGAACCTATGATGCGCTAGACTCATTTGCAGAGCCTAGAGGTGGATTAGAGTAGATCCTAATTTACATAGTGCAAATGGAAAACACTTGTAGCGATATAAGGGCGGATGTTTCAGTTGCGGAGCTTGTCGTGCTGCATTGAAACAAGCCGCCTTCAGCAGAATTTCGTTATTCATGAGTCAGGTACAGCCTAACTAATTACGACTTTAACTGGCTTCAAAGCTTAGATAAAAATGTTTCAAACTAGGAGTAATTGGAAAAGAGGCGATGCTGCTGTTTCTGAGTTGTTTGATAGTGGAAGCGCTGGCCCTGGCACCTTCCCTGCACAGCACAGTTAATACACAATTTGTGGTTTAGCTAGAAATCGTTAGATGAATTTATCATTAGGTCTAATAAGTTCGATTTGTACACCGCCCACATGAGGACTTGAACCCCATCCGGAGACGGAGTGTCACCACCCAATCAGGCATACAACCCCGCCACAAAAGCGTTCACGTTTCCACCTTTTTTTTTTTTTTCATTAGGCTTGCCACATTGCTGGACCTGCAACTTCCCATCAAGCTTTTATTTTCACATGCTCCTTAATCTGCCCGTAAACCTCAATTCCATTTCCCTTAAATCCTGAGGCAGGTAAACTTAACCATCACTTTCTTTACCCACAACAACAACCACCGTTGGTCTTACACACTTTCCCGCTTGGTCACACCTATGTTCTGTCCACTCTCCTTTATGTCAAGGCTCTAGGTTCAATATCACACTTTATCTTAAATAGGAGTCGGAAAAATCCCGTCACTCACACAGCGCTTTCGAGCGTTGCGCTGTCAGCGCGCTAATTATCCAAGGATCCTGCCCGATCCGGACCGAGAGCTTTCTCAAAAACTTATCTCTCAGACAAGCCCGTGCCGCAGTTCAGACCTGCGCCCTTCCTCTGCGCCCGTGCGGTGAGATATTGGGATCCCGGGCAGGCCCCAATTGTTAGAGTTCACGAAATTCAGAAGACCTACAAAGTGAATAGAGAACACTTGCACCAAATGAGAAAACAGAACATACAAGCAATATTCAGCAGGTTTATTCAGCCAAATGCATTCGGGGTTCTGCCTCCCTGCCAGGCAATGAACAAATCATTTCCCGGGAGAACACTTCTTTATACACAATAATTTAGACCGTCTTTAGCCTCGGCATATATCAGTCAGGAGACAGTTATGTCTCCACCTAGAAAACTTCGTACAAAGTAACCTTTGTTTTGGCGGCACACTCTGACCTTGGCTGCTGCTCTCTGCAAAAACAGTCTAAGAAACACACACAGCTTGCTGCCTATCTCTTTGGCACAGCTTCACACAGCTACAGCGTGAGACTTTTGAGAGACTCAATTTCCAGAAACAAATTTCTCTATCACCATTTTTGGGGATTGTGAAACAAAACCACGTTTGTGGTCTTAATGCAATCTGTGTGATGCAGGAGACCCTGGTTTCATACTTCTCCGGTTGTTTATGTAACATGTAAGCTCGAAATCCTCCCTTTGCAGCAATGTAATTAGCGTCAGTAGGCTGTCAGCCCGATGACAGTTGGTGAGTTTTGTGTGAGCAGGCTACTGACAGCTAAGAGCGCACATGTGCGTTTTTGTAAGAGACGTCTGACTTCTACTCCAGTTTGTAATTTTTCAATGAAATTTGAAGACTCCGAGGTAAATTAACAGTGTCACGATTCAAATCAGTTGACTAAATTAGTTTTAAGTCATAATTATTAAGCTTTGGTAGCTAGGCTAAGTGGTAGACTCAAATCTTTATAACCAATTACTAACATAATACGCTGTTTCATTGACAGTTACATATTTTAGTGTTTAATGTTTTTCCCTCCATTTATCAAGCCATAATTCCACGTTTGAATGGTTTTGGCTAAAATCGTAATTCTGTGGTGAATCTGAGGCGCGGGCTTTTTCCCAAGCGCGAAACCCACAGAAGACTACACAGTAGGTATGTTAACATTTTTAAATGTTATAAATCGAGCCTGAAACTTAGATAGAGCATTAAATTCATGAAATTTGACATGTTATTCACTCTCCTATGTTAAGTTTAAGGAAGTTATGGTCATTTAACACTGGAAAATTTGCATATTGACCCCATTGCTTTTCAATGGGCTTGAAACAAAAGCTGCTGATCCAACATAAATGGCAATAACTTTCTTAAAATAAAGATATGATATATATCTTAATTTGAATTATCTGAAATTACATTACATAATCAATGAATCACATAATTACATGTTGCGCACACGCCGCGCGACCGCGACAAAAACCATGGCAGGCAGTGAGCATTTGGGCAAAGATGTCTCATTCGGGTCAAAATATCGCATTTCGCATCGACAGATTTCAATGACAATTTCACCGGAAACAAGATAAAATGTTAAATTACCGTCCTGGATACCTTTTGGCCCCAGTCCTGAACTTACCGCGATCTATGACTTTCAAAGCACTAAACCTGAGTCCTGACTTTGAAGCGTAGCGTATGACCAAACCGAGCAATGTTTAATCAAATTTGGAAACAAGACAAAGGATCGAGTTTTTAACTACGTTATATGCAGACGTATGGTGAAAGAAAATGTATGTAGCTATTCGCATTTGCAAACAGAGCGAACAAACCTATTTTGTCAAACTGACACATATTGTCTTGAGCTTAGTTATTGTCCTTTCTTAGGGCAAATGGTCCTCAATCAAAACTATTTTGGTGAGTCTGATTCCAGTTCCAAAGACAATTTTATCTCGCTATCTCGTTTCCTTTCCTGCATGTCAATGGCGTCATTTTTTGTTTGTTGGTGAAATGTAGTGATTCTCATCCGCCCTACACCCCGTCAGACCTCTCCGCTCCGCCTCCGCTGGCAGACTGACTGCCCCCATCCCTCCGGGCGCCTGGCAGCCGCTCCTCGCCAGTCTCGCCTCTTCTCTGTCCTGGTC
>JAINUG010001004.1:0-36730 GCA_029706075.1 Aldrovandia affinis
AATCTGACATTTTTAATAAAGAAATCTTCCAAACATTATCATGTAACTCCCACACCCTTCCATTGTACAGGCCAATTTATGCATCAAAATGTAGGCATTTTTGTCCTCTCTCATCCAATGTAAATTCCACTGAAATAGGCCTCACGGTTTTTGAATAAAGGGCCCAAAAGGCCAGAGAGTACAAAGACAGTATTTCTAATTTGGCCCTTTTTCCCAATTTCCCATGCATTGTCAATGGGCCCAAAGAGTCGACGTTTTCACACTTCGTGCGAAAACGTCAGGCGCGATCGCTAAGAAAAGTAATAGCACACGATTCCCGCCCGAGCCGCACGTTTTGATGTATTTCCTGCATCTGTGCTGGCAACGGTGTGAGACTAGTAGCGAGCCAAAGTTTGGCGGAAGAAAAAAATAAATAATAAGTATGGCGGCGAAGAACAATAGAGTGCCTTTTGCTATAAAAGGCCACACTCCTGTGCTCTGCACTGGAGTGTGGCCTTTGCATTGCAAAAGGCACCCTAATAAGTATGGCGGCGGAGAACAATAGAGTGCCTTTTGCTATGCAAAAGGCACCCTAATAAGTATGGCGGCGCAGAACAAGAGTGCCTCTTTGCATTGCAAACGGCACCCTAATAAGTATGGCGGCGAAGAACAAGAGTGCCTCTTTGCATTGCAAACGGCACCCTAATAAGTATGGCGGCGAAGAACAAGAGTGCCTCTTTGCATTGCAAACGGCACCCTAATGAACAGCACATAATTTAAGATATTTAATCTCTCCTGTATTTATAACAGGCTCACAATTTTACGACTGTGTTTTCAACCTACCGGAAACTACCAAGCCACTGATAATACAATAAGTATTTACAGGCTAAATATTTTCAATACTTAATCCCACAAATTTGATCTACATTTTATCCGGCCTTTTAATACAATTGCTTGGACAATCACAGAATCAAAAATGTGTTCTGCTATTTACAGAATGCATAAGGCTAGTCAGAGCCGGCCCTGACCAATTTGGTGCCCTAGGCAAGATTTTAGTTGGTGCCCTTTGCATTGCAGCCAATTCCACCACCATTCATTGTGTTCATACACTTGCACAGAAACTACTGCATAGGTTTATGTCTTTGAGACTTTATTTTTATTTTAACCCCCCACAGAATTACAACAATATTAAAGGAACAAGTGTTAAATGCACTAAACATAACAATAATTATAATATAATATAAATATAAAATACAAACCAAATTGAAAATATTTATGGTTTGTGCAGTACATTTAAATGAAAGTTTATTTCTCAAAACAATGTTGTAGGTTATTCCCCAACCACCTGACTAGTTTTTCCTACTTTCCCTATGTAAATGTAAGTAGGAAGTAACTGACATTAACTCACATTGATTAAATTAGCCAACATTACTATTGTCCAAAGTAAGCTAGCTAACTATAGAGAGGACAGCTCGGCTCTGCACCAACAGTAACTACTATGCAAAAAACTGTTTATTTAGTCACATTACCTCTGTGTTTTTCCTGTTTTCCTTCTCTTCTCTTCTTCTTTTTCTTCCTTGGGCACCAGAGGGCTTTGGTCTTTTGACATGATATTAAATGTGATTCTTCTACCCTCACCATGCGTTTGCGTACGTAGTTATGCAGCGAGTAGTTATGCACTCTCCCAAAAAAGTGTCCAAGACAGGAGCTGACTTGATGATTTTTAATGGAAGCGGTGTGCAACTGGAACAGTACAAAAGACACGTGTACATTCCACATTATAACAATATATTTCCATGAACATAAAATAGATGCATGAAAATAAACCAATGAACGAATGTTGATTACTGCTGAAAGCATTACACAATGCTGTACTAACCAATATGAGCTATGAGATGCTATGATATGCTGTAGCTATATGCTTATAAAGCAGCACTAAAATGAAATAGATACGGACAAGTAAGACAATACTATAACTGGTATGCATATACACAGTGACAGATGTATTTAAAATACTCTTTTACTTAATAATCAACCAAGTAAGGTCAAAACATTTAAGTATTTAAGGTAAGTGTATATTACTTAAATCAGAACCTAGAGAAGCATGGCATGGTAGCATACTGTAGCATACAATGTCTGACATAACAAACATAAGTAAATACACATTTCACAAATGACTAATTGTCTAAATAAAGCTTGCATAAAATGTATAAAGTGCTTCTGAACAAATGTACTTACAGATTATGCTTTCTCAAGGGTGTAAACAAAGAAGATGGAGGAGGATAGCGATAAACTGTCTTTCTCCATTGTGATTTACAACGAAATGGAGGATACAAACTAAAACTTTATTAGCAGGCAAACTGAAATAACAAGAGACAGCACACATGTATCACCACTAGTGGCCACTGAACTGCACTAATTACAGAAAGCAGACTAGTGTGTCTTCTGTGTGTGTCAGTTGTAGGAAAGACGGAACACTCCCTGCCTGGCATCTGTAAGATGTCAAACTAACTGGAACTAACTGTGTCCTTTGGTAGAAGAAGGACAACCTCCAAAACAGGTCTGAGGAACAGCTTTGTTGTACCGTCCCTGATGAACCTCACTTCAATCTTCCTTACCTTCCCATCATCGCTGGGAAAGGTTTTCGTAACCAGCCCAACAGACCAGTTGTTCCTCTTGGCTTGGTTGTCCCGCAGCAGCACAACATCCCCTTCCCGCAGGTTAGGCCTTTTGTTCCTCCATATATGTCGTCCTTGCAGATCGCTGATGGATTCCCGTTTCCACCTTTCCCAGAACATGTTCGCCAGACTCTGGACCTGTCGCCACTGACGTCTAAAGAGGTTTCTATCATCAAACTGACCTGGAGGTAAAGAATGTGTGCCAACTTTATGGGTAAGGAGAGTGGCTGGATGTATGTTTGTATGTTTGAGTGTGTGTGTGTGTGAGTATGTCCGAGTGAGTATGTTAAAGTTTGAGGAGCATGGCATCTAGGACATGGCATGTGACCCCGATCATCCGTTCCCAGCTGCCGCCCATATGTGAGGAGTGCGGAGGGTTAAACTGCCATGTGTATCCTTGCTCTGTCAGGTAGGTCTCAACCTGATTGTTGTTGCAGCCTTTGGAGTCAATTTGGAGTTCTTTGCAGGCTCCCACAAAGTTGGTTCCGCAGTCTGACCTGAACTGCTTCACGGGCCCCCTGATGCCAAAGAAGCGCCTGAGAGCATTAATGAAACTGGAGGTATCCATACTCCAGTACCTCAATGTGTATTGCTCATGAGCTCATACATGTGAAGATGACTGCCCACCGCTTGCTGTTCACTTGACCTCCACGTGTTCTTCGCGAAGTTACAGACCAAGGACCGAACACATCGAGCCCTACATAAGTGAAGGGTGGGTCTGTGCTTAGGCGATCGGCAGGTAGATCCGCCATCTTCTGCTCTTCCTTTTTGCCACGTAACTTGCGACAGGTCACGCAGTTGTAGAGTGTGCTGCTGATGGGTCGCTTTCCCCCAATGACACAAAATCCAGCTGCCCTTACGGCTCCTTCAGTGAAGTGCCGGCCTCGGTGATGAACTTGTTCGTGGAAGTGTCTGATTAGCAACATGGCAACATGATGTCTGCCAGGATTAAGTACTGGGTGGGATTCGTCTGACATGATTTGTGCTTTTGCCAGACGACCTCTAACCCTGAGGAGACCATCTGAGTCAATGAAGGGGCAGAGTTTGCTGAGTGGGCTTTGTTTGGGAACCGGCTTTCTGTCCTGGATGCAGTTAATTTCCTCTTCATAGACTTCGCTTTGCACAGTGATAATTATTCTAGCTTTGGCCTGGTCAAGATGCTCTTTGGTAAGAGGCTTATTGCAGGTATTCCAGCCATGGCAAGCACGGACTTTGGAAGCTTGGATGAATGAGTGGGCGATATGTGAGAGCCGAGAAACAGCTCTTGAGAGAGATCTCCAACTGGAGAAACGCTCAAAGCGTGCACCACCAAGCTTGTTGTTTGAAAGATGAGTGGCGCAGGCAATGACTTCAGGACGTACTTCAACGTCTGTTCCAGGATCGATGAGGTCAAAGGGTTCTTCGTCTGGTTGACTCGGCTGTGAACCAGTGAGGAAGGCGGGTCCGGTTAACAAGGAGGATAGAGCAAGCTGACTGGCTGGAATCGCTCTGGTAGCATGATCAGCTGGATTTAGATCAGTAGGAACGTAGTTCCATTGGCTAGCTTGTGTGGACCGTCTGATGCGCTGTACTCGGTTGTGGACATAGATGTAGAATCGTCTTGATTCTTTCGATATGTAGCCGAGCACCACCTTGCTATCAGAGAAGAACTTAACATCATCCAATTCGGTGTCCAGCTCCTCCAGAATGACCTGCCATCTCGACCGCCAGTACAGCTGTGCCAATCTCAAGCCCCACTTCACCCAACTTCACTCTGTCCTTCTGCGCCTGTCACTTTGAGGTATGCGACGGCCTCGATTGCCTTGATGGACAGAAGACACACATCTCTTTCGTCTGAGCTCCAGAGAATGGCAGTGATGTGTACAGCCTGGGAATCTTCAACCCCCGAACATCTTGCAGCGAGTTCTTCCATCTTCCATCTTCCAACTTCTCTTTGGGGAGTGGTGCATCCCATTCACAGGCATCAGTGGTGAGCTCCCTCAGGATAGTGCAACCTTGAATGCTGACAGGTGCAGCAAATCCCAGAGGCTCGAATAAGCTGTTGATGGTTGACAGTACGCCGCGTCGTGTAAAGGGATTTTCGTTGGCTGCTACGCGAAAGGTGAATGTGTCAGTAGACAGGTCCCATCCAAGCCCCAGACTGTGTTGCATAGGAGGTGAATCTTAGCCGATGTCAAGGTCTTGTAAACCTTTAGCAAGGTCTTCTCCTGTGAAAGCTCTCATGACTTCAGTGTTGTTGGGTGCAATCTTGTGCAGTCTGAGGTTGGACTGGGTCAACATGTCTTAAGCCTTTTTCAGCACATCAATGGCCTCTGTCGTGCTGGAGAATGATTTTAACCCATCGTCCACATAGAAGTGCCATACCACAAACCGTCTTGCTTCAGCGCCAAACTCCTTTTCTCCCTCCATGGCGGTCCTCTTCAGCTCGTAGATGGCTATGGCCGGTGAAGGACAATTTCCAAACACATGGACCTTCATGTGGAACTCCACAACCTTGTCGTCAAGCTGGTGGTCGCGTAACCACAAGAAGCGAAGGTAGTCACGGTGATCTTCTCTGACTAAGAAGCTATGGAACATCTGCTGGATGTCAGACATAACTGCAACTGGTTTGGTCCTGAAGCGGACGAGGACCCCAAGCAGACTGTTGTTGAGGTCTGGACCCTAAAGGAGCACATCATTTAGAAATATGTTGTTGTGCTGTGCACTAGAGTCAAACACAACTCTAATTTGTCCTGGTTTCTGGGGGTGGTAGACTCCGAAACTTGGTAAGTACCAGCACTCTTGGTCCTAATCCAGTGTAGGAGCTGGTTCGGCATGTCCATTGCTAAATACTTTTTTCATGAATTCCACAAAGTGGTCCCTCATCTCTGGTTCCTTCATCAGAGTCCAGCGGAGTGACATGAGGCGGTCGAAGACTTGCCCCCGATTGTTGGGTAGACGTTGTCTGGGGATGCGGAATGGGAGGGGGGCCACCCAACTATTGCAGTCGTCTTTGGAGAACTCTTTGTTTTTGATGTGGAGGAAGGTTTCGTCTTCAACTGAAGGTGCCAGTTTGTCGTCGTCAACCGAATGGCTGAAGATGAGTCTGCCTAGCTTCTCAGGAGGAAGTCTGCATTGTTCGCCTGTGAAATTCTCTTTCACATAGATGCTACTTTCGCATGGCGGACTTTGTGAGCACGGATTATGTCCCTAACGAGCAACAAGAGGATTTCAGCTGAGGGGTCGAGCGGTGGAATTTTGGCAGTCACCATTTTCAGATGAGGATGGTAGCTCTCAGCCCCTGGTGTAGGAATTTCTTCCCTGTTGTTAGGAATGAGGTTGCACTCGATGAGGGTAGGCAGTAGCAGGGCGACTTCGTCATCAGCTGACTCCACCACGAAGCCACTGGACCTTCTCCCAGTGGTGTCTATTGTGGCAGAGCATGTCTTGAGAGTATAAGGAGAAACGTTCTCGCGGATGTCGAATATGTCAAAAAAGGCGGACCTTGCCAGTGATAAGTTCCTCTGGTCATCTAACATCGCGTACATTTTCTTCTTCCTCACAGGATGTCCCTTAGGGTAGACATTGACCAGAGTTATCTTAGAATGGCTACCTCTGCAGCCTGTTCACCTTGCTCCCCGCCATGCTCTGTGGCAGGTGTGGTGGACCCTGTCACTGCCCAGGTGGGTGGACCGACATGAAGAGCTGAGATGTGACGATTACTGTCGCACTCTGAACAGTGGATGTCAGCTTAACAGTCTTTAGCTTGATGGGTCATCGAGGCGCAGCATTTGAAGCATATGAAATGCTCTTTTAGAAAGCCCTTCCGTTCGTCAAAGGGCTTTTCCCTGAAGCTCCTGCACTTTTTGAGGGAGTGTGGCTTTTTGTGGATGGGGCATTGCTTGTCTGGGTCCTCATGAGGCTTGTTTTTAGGGTCTGGGAAGGAGGAGTCCCTAACCTCTGTTTTGCTGACAGAGATGGGGTTCTGAGTTCTCCCCTGCTTTGCTGGAGGCCTCTCACTTCTGAAAGGTATGGCGCAGGCTTGGAAGGCAAAGCTGGGGTCCATTCTCATTTCGGCGTGACTCTGTACAAACTCAACAAAGAATGAGAAAGGTGGGAATGGAATTTGATGTTCCTTTTTATACTTTGAACCTCAGACTATCCATTGTTCTTGGAGGTTGTGTGGGAGTTTCTCCACAATAGGAGTTACTCGTCTGGATGTGTCGAGGAAGCTGAGGCCTGGTAAATAACCCTCACACCTAGCTGCTTCTACTTCAAGGAGCAGATCCGCAAGTTCCTGCAGCCGCTGGAAGTCTTTATTCAGGATTTTCTGGAAGTTTTCCAGTCTTGTGAAAAGAGATGTTTCAATGGCCTCCGGAGAGCCATAACTCTGACTCTTTTGACATGCTGCAGTGACTCCCCACCAAGCCACTTAGTGAGTAAGTCTAGTTCCTCACTGGGTTTCAAGTTCAATCCCTCTATGGCATTGCAGAAGCCGGCTTTCCAGGACAGATCATTTTCTGGCCAATTGTTGAACGTCTTCAGCCCCAATATCACGAGGTCTCGGTGGGCTAAGTATGCGGCGAGGTCAGAAATATCTGATGGTCTGGGTGTAGGTGCGTGTGATGGACCCCCGACTCAAGGTGAGTTGTCTGCTGCATTGGTGTAATGTGATGGGGGTTTGTGGTCTGGGGCCATCGTCGATATAAATCTCTAGGAGCCGGTTGTGGCGGGCTCTGCCTGGTGCTGCAGGCCTCAGTGCGTCGGGGGAATGTGGGCTGTAAAGCATGGGCAGCCTGTGCTTCTTCATTTTCTGTTCGTTGATCGAGTCACTTTGTTGGCTGTTGAAATGTGCCTTGACACATTCACTAGTGCGCTGTAAAGACTGTTGCGCTGATGAGGGGTAGCTGGACTCTCCTATGCGTTCTTTAACATCTAAGTATGCAGCTGCTTCAAGCACATTTGCTGCTGCTAATGCAGTTTCAGCCTCACCCTCTTCTTTAAGAGCATTCAACGTAGAATCAATGCCTGTTTTCTCTACTTCAATGTATATTTGACGTTTTGCATAAGCCGCCTTTGTATGTGCAGCTTCAGCTTCAGCTTTTGCGCGGGCCTTTTGTTGCAGCCATACTGATGCTAGACCCTCTAGAGCATCGTGATGATGATGTATCGCATTCTGACCTGACCTCCATGTCGCGAAGCTCAGTGGAGTCTGGGGGGCCTGACATCGTTGCTCTTAGTAGTGATGCAGGGTGATGTCCAGTCCACAGGAATGCTCTTGAGGGGAAGTCAATCTTTTCACTCTTCTGCCCTCACCACGCGTTTGCGTACGTAGTTATGCAGTTAAACACTCCCAAAAAAGTGTCCAAGACAGGAGCTGACTTGATGATTTTTAATGGAAGCGGTGTGAAACTGGAACAGTACAAAAGACACGTGTACATTCCACATTATAACAATACATTTCCATGAACATTAAATAGATGCATGAAAATAAACCAATATTTGATTGCAAATTGGGCGAATATTGATTGCTGCTGAAAGCATTACACAATGCTGTACTAACCAATATGAGCTATGAGATGCTATGATATGCTGTAGCTATATGCTTATAAAGCAGCACTAAAATGTACGTATAAAGTGCTTCTGAACAAATGTACTTACAGATTATGCTTTCTCAAGGGCGTAAACAAAGAAGATGGAGGAGGATACCGATAAGCTGTCTTTCTCCATTGTGATTTCCTTCAATTTCCTTTAGCTTTACTTCGATTATTGGTAGGCTATTATTCTATTCTATAAGTGTATTATAGAGTTTGGCATTATCGTCAGGCTTGCGTGATTCTACGAGTTAGGTTTGTGTTACGAAAACTGAAATAAACAGGTTTCCTTTGAAAGGACAAAGTATAGTATTGTCATTTTCATTCACGCAATTAGAATATAAAATTGGCACGCGATGAAACAAGACACAGGAAAATTGATCACTGATATTATATGTGTTCCAGACATTATAGAATAGGCATTATATTAAGTGAATTAACAATAACATTTTCCCCAATATTAGTTTAGCCTTCTGAAATGTTGAAAAAATTAAAAATAGAAAATATTCAACTCTATCTGTCAAACTTCTTAATAACATTAGGCTACCGAATGAACACAGCTACACAGCCCTACTGTTTCTTTTCACCATTGTGCCTTTGAGAGTTTTTTTTTTTTTTTTTCGTAAGGGGTTGCATTTTCAAACGCATCCGATATTGGTGCTTGCTTGTGCTGGGATGTGGTTTTGGCAAATTAGTTCTGGGAGACTGAGCTAGTCGGCAAGTATGTGTGGGAAACAAATGTAAGACAAAACATGCCCAGAATTGAGCATTGCTATAGATTTCTATCACAAACTTTGGCCGTATGATATTGCAAATGCTCATATGGGAATAGTGATCGGAATAATATATATATATTGTTCACTACTACTTAGGGATGCACCGATACCGATATCGGGTCCGATACTGTGCTCATGTACTCATACTCATACTTGTAAAAATGTTCCGATACACCAAACCCAATACCAGACAAAAGTACAGCAGAATGCCAGCTCTGCTCAGCCAATATATCAAGAGGTGGCACGAAAGTTAGTTAATTCAATACTAGTAACTAGTAAAACATCTCAAAAATCGACACGAGGTGGAATACAAGGAGTTTGCTGGTGCTAGCAGCACAGACAGCAACAACCAACTTTACTACAAACAATGCAGAGGCAAGAGAAAATGTCAAGAGAACACCCGAAGGCAGTAAAAATAACAGAGGCTCTTACCCAATACATTGCTCTTGACGATCAACTGTTGTCGGTTGTGGATAACGTGGGATTCTGACAGCTTCTTAAAGTTTTGGAGCCCAGGTATGATATTCCGAGTCATCGTCATATCACAGATACTTCGTGAAAAAGCACATCAACAGCTTGTTGTGCGACATGTCAGCCATTAGCTTCACCACTGACATTTGGAGCAGTAGCGTCAGTCCAATGTTTCTCATCAGCCTAACTGCGCAGTGGATAGATAAGGATTTTACTCTTCAGTGAGTCGTACTGCAAGCAAAACAGTTTCGTGGATCGCATACAGGCCAAGCAATAGCAGGTGCATTTGACAAAATGCTTCAAACTTGGGGGATTTCCAAAAAATCTGTTCACGTCGTGGTCCAAGACAATGCCAAAAACATAATAAAGGCCATGGATGATGCTGGACTCGCTCACACACTCCAGCTGGCAGTGCATGAAGCCCTTCTTGCTCAGCAAAGTGTTGCCGCTACTGTGGCAGTCGGGCGGAGAATAGTTGAGCATTTTAAATATTCCCCCTTGGCGTACTCCCGGCTAGAAGACATTCAGCTACAGCTCAACCAGCCGATAAAAAGACTACAACAAGCTGTAAAAACCCGCTGGAATAGTACGTTTTACATGCTGCATTCTCTCGTCGAACAGAAACGAGTCTTCTGAATATTTGGGTCCGAACATGAGCTCCCTGGCAACCTCAGCGCGAACCAGTGGAGTTTACTGGAGACAACGATAACCATATTGGCTCCCTTTGAAGAGTTAACTCGACAGGTGAGCTCTTCGGATGCATCAGCATCAGATGTGATTCCCGCTGTCACCGTGCTTCAGAGATTGCTGGCCCAAGAAACGGACGAGGACCGTCGAATCAGAACAATGAAGAACACTTTACTGGCAGCTGTGAAGAAACGCTTTTCGGACGTGGAGAAAAATTCAAGTCTACTTGATCCAAGGTAAGGAATAGTCCTATATTTATGCTAACTAATAGTCTATTATGCACTTAATTTAAACGCTATAAGAATGGCTGTGTGTGGCTATAAAGTTTGAAGGAAGGAAATTATGCCTACCTAAAAAGTGTCAGTATTAATGAATTAGGCAACACATTGTAAAAAAAACAATACCTTATGTAGCATACTGGTTTTTTAAAATTATTATTTTCCTCTGAACCGTCACTTGTTAATATTATAATTTTATTGTTGCTTGCTAAAAACGCCTCCAAGTAGTTAAATGTTGCCAATGATTTGACATAAAAGCTTAGCATGTATATTGTCAGCAAAGCTGTTCCATTCTCTGTTTTGTAGATATAAGGATCCATTTTTCTCAAACACCAACACAGCAAGGGAGGCCAAAGTGATGGTGATACAGGAGCTGCAGAAAATGTCTGGTGGGGATGCAGACCAACAGGAGGAACACGAGGAGCCACCTATCAGAAGGCCACGGAGGGACCAGCCCTGCAGCAGTCTGGACAGTGTGTTCGATGAAATTGCAGGTGAGCATGCATCACTGAGCAGTACTCCAGTGGCTGCTGCCATCCAGTTGGAGACATACCTTGCAGAGGCCACAGTTTCCCATGAAGACAAACCACTCCAGTACTGAGTGGTTAGCAAAGTGCGATTTCTCACTCTTGCCCAAATGTCACAAAAATACCTCTCAGCGCCATGTAGTAGTGTGGAAAGTGAATGGCTTTTTAGCTCAGTGTCATATATTGTTGACGAAAATAGAAATAGGATCATGGCTGAAAATGCAGAGAGGCTTCTTTTCATCAAAAATAACCTGCCACTTATCTTTTCAAAACAGACCTAGTCTTTAGACAGCACACAGGCTGTTCCATGTCAGTTAGCCTACAATATTACATTACATTTACATTTTAGGCATTTAGCAGACGCTCTGATCCAGAGCAACTTACAGTTTCAAATTTCTTTACATACAATCCATTCATACAGCTGGATATTTACTGAAGCAATTCAGGTTAAGTACCTTGCTCAAGGGTACAACGGTAGTGCCCCACCTGGGATCGAACCCGAACCTGCAAGCCCAGTCCCTTAACCATTATGCTAACACTGCCGCCAATATAATATATATATTGTCATACTACAACTCAGTGAGAGTTACAGGTTACAATTTAATGTTTTATTTTTGTTGGACCTTGATTTAAATTAATCAGTGACTGTAATTGACTGTTCTCCATCAACAGTGTCATGAATACATCAGTGAAACAGGAGTGAATACATCAGAAAAAAACAAACACATTATCTTCAAAATCAGCAGTCTCATTATTGTGGTAATATTAGTATTATTAAAAGTACTCGTATCGGTACTCGGTATCGGCAAGCACTCAAAAGTGAGTACTCGTACTCGGTCTAAAAAAAATGGTATCGTCCTACTCGTAGCTCGTGCTGGACATATATTTGCAGCAGCAAGCTCCTTTAAGGCTACAGATGTAAGAAATATGAGGTATTAAATGTGATCCTAGTCAATTGCAAATCATTGGAGGACCAACGCCGACTAAAACTATGAAAGATTATATAGCCTAGTGTGAAGACACTGCATGGTACTTTCTGCGCTCGCTGCCCCCAACATGACTTCCTAATGCCTAGTAAATAATATTTTAATTAAGAACATTTTGTTTAAAGAAGAGCGACACTAGCCTACGTGTTTTTCTTCTCTTTTTCCCTTTTGGTGCACCCATTATGGATGGACAGGGCCCTAGCATTTGCCTATATTGCCTATGCCATGGGCCGGTTCTGAGGCTAGTGGAGTACAGAATACGCAAAGCTACATGAAAATATCTTAACCGAAACCAAATCTGGATCCAGCTGTACAACGCCATTTCCCGGAGTCACCAGACATATGTGATAATATACAGTATATCCACAGGCAAAATATTTTCAATTTTCAATACTTAATCCCACCATTTTTTTCTATAACCATAGTATGAAATTTTCAACTTTCCTTTTCCCTCTACCGGAGCTACCAAGCCTATGATCAATAATAGTATTACAGGCTAAATATTTTCAATAGATAATCCCATAACTTGATCTGCCTTTTCCCCAAAATAACTATTGTATTAAACCCCCATCGAAGTTGCATTATTGGTTAACCTACTGAGAATGTACTGTTTAAAATGTAAAAAAAGGTTTTCCACAACAAAAATTAGGATTGAAGAGGATTTCTTAAACAGTATTAAAAGCTTTAATACTTTTACGCACAATTGCATGGATACCCATGTCACACAGGACACGCCTTCAGTTTAAATGCCATATTTATAACAGACAAGCTGGAGGGAACCAGATAAAAGGAGAGGTAATTCCTTTGAATGTTGTGGTGATTTGAAGTTTTGGCACGAAGAATGTAAGAACTGCATCATCACACAGAGCTACATAGAATCGGTGTGTCTCCCTGTGGATATTTCTACAGCATTTCAACATTAAACAAAAAGGACAATTTTTGTCCTTCCACACTACATAATTAGTGCCCACATGTGAAGATTAGTACCATTAGCTTTTTATTCATACTTGTGTGATATTAACACTAAAAGCCTTTTACATTATCTCAGAATTTAAATTCTGGACACCAGAATTAAACAATTCCAGACCTGCCAGTAGGTGGCACCATTTACACCATACCAAGCCTGCCGCAGAGGAGAACCCAAATTGTGCTTACAAACAAGTGCATTGTGGTGATCACTTAACAGTTGATTGGACGCAAACTTGGATGCAAGCTGAAATGCAAGGTAGTGACAGCTAGGTGACCTTGTTTAGCTTCAGCCACAGCATGCTACCGGCCCTGTGAAGCTAAACAAGGTCACCTAGCTGTCACTACCTTGTATTTCAGCTCAAGTAAACCCTTAAACACTAAGCTTTGTGCTGCGTAGCTGTTACTATGCCGTATTTCAGTTCGCATCCAATCAACTGTTAAGCATACATGCCATCAAGTTCTTATTTCCATAATTCAGCTGGCGTATAATCTTAGTGGTCTCCTAAGACTGCGACTGTAACTAAAGCTCAAGGTGGTGCTGTAGTTATAGCATACTGCAGTTTGTGAACCTTTCAAAAGTGTTCAAATTGTAAGTGCAAACAATCCGCTCCATTTAAACTTAAAACCAGTATTGACCCAGTGACACAGAAAGGCATTTGCCACTGCAGCGCCTTGGGTAAACCCCAGAGGTACCCTTTAGCAACCACATTAAACCCTTGTACATTAAGGTACACTGCCCTCCATTCCAAACAGAGATGGAGCGCATAGCCGAACAGTATATTTCCTCTTTAGCCCGAGACCTAGCCCCCAGCTACCTTGAGTTCATAAATAAGTTTAGCTTCAGTGACTGTAGGAAAGAAAGAGCTGCTCTAATTAACAAGACTGACCAACACCGTGTCCAAAGGCCCACTGCTCCCATGCTTGTTGAGATATCCATGCTTAGAGCACCAAATGCCAGTCTCCTCCATGAGGTCCAGACCTCTAATAAAAAATCTGTATGCTCTTTAGATGATTTGCATTCTGCCTAATCAAATCTCTGTTCCTATAGGGAGGAGCTATCAAAACTTAGAAGTGAACGACTCGGCTGGCGGATAGCGTAGCGGTCTAACGCACCACACTTTAGCTGGTCCGGTGTGGTGTGCGCTGCCTGTCAGGGACGTGGTTAGAAACCCGCGTCTCTGCCAGACCGGCCCTGGTTGTCAGCCCCGATCAGAGGTGGCATTTGGTTGTCCGCATCCGGGGAGGGGGGAGGGTGAGGTGGCACGTGTCCGTTGAGGAGCAGGAAAAAGAAAACTTATTATAGGCACAAAGCATTCTTCATCACATGGAAATGGGAAAGGGGATCCAATCGTGACTCAGGCTACTCTGATCAACATTCATCTGCTTATTCGGACCATGACATCCCAGTTTAGTTGGCTGTGTCTGAATTCTCTACCAAAAGTTCTTCTATCTGGTCCCCTCAAAGCTAGGAGGAGAGGAGCTATGCTACAGTCTCAGACCCAGGCTATAGGCGACAGACAGATGAACATCATGGTTGTTGTTTTGTGTCCTCACCAGGACACTGAAGAAACACATCCCACAATTTATTTTCCTCCACGACACAGAGGAGAAAGCGCGCAGATCTACAGGGACCCTCACAACACAAACGACCTCTCGACAGGCGCGATCCCTGCTCACTCAGCAGAAGAAGAGTGCAACAGCCGCTGAAAGATTTTAGAGGAAAGACGTTTAACATCTCCATGGGGAGACCAGAAGAACTGCTTTCTGACTTCCCTTTCCTCTGATGAAGAGATTAGAGAACCTGACTGCATGTCCCATTAAAGATATCCCATTTCTCGTTCTTCCCTACTACAAGAAAACGCAACCAGTTTCTCCATTTATCCCTCTAAATGGGGGACCAGAAAGTTTTAGAACTATTCTGCCTCATCTCTGAACTATCAGGAAAGAGATGACCGCTTTTAAGCTTCAGCCTCTAAGCCAGAGAGAGGATGCTGAGCACAACATGAAGCACAAGCAACCCAATGCCCCATGCAACCCAATAGGGAAAGATCAGACTGATTTGGAAGACTAGCTATATGTCTGTCTGCACATTTATAGAGCATCAGAGAGAACTATGTTAATCTTTGTAGAGCATTGATAGAAGAATATTCCCCTTTTGCTGATGAGACACTGGCAACAATTGCAGCCATCCACATAAAGCACAACCATTATGATCATCCTCAAGAGTTTTACAAATGCTTGAGGCATGCATTCTTTCGTGGCAGGACTGGACCTGGTCTAGAGAAAGACCAAGCCTTCAAGTCCCCAAGTTCATATACAATCTTCATCCTTATGTACATTAGTACATTAGAGTGGGTGCTATACCAGTATGAAAGTGACTACCGGTATTATGCTGCACCACAATATGGATTTTGCTATACCATGGATACCGTTATATAGTCATAAATTCTAATTTGGCATTCATATTGTTTCATTCAAAATTTCAATTGAGTGATAGTAGTTAGTAGCTACATCTATTTTCTTATTTTAATCTAACCTCTCTAGCTTCTTACAGAAAAAAAGAAGCATGTTAATATGTTGACCTATTTTTTGGAGCGGAGGTTGTATGCATTTGTTGCGCACATGTAGCAACAAACAAGCGGGCAGGCAGATGCAGTTAGCAGGCAGACTACGTACTAATATATATAGCCTATTATAAGTGCAAAAGTGAACAATCAAAAATGAGCGAACACGCAGAAAGTGATGTTGCTCAAGAGCAGGATGATGACGAATTGGTTAAAAAGAAAGGGGGCTCCTCTGTCGTTTGGAACTGGTTTGGGTTCAAAATCTCTGACCTCGACCAACAAACAATACTATGCTAGTTATGTCGCCGTGTTGTTTTAGCCAAAGGTGGAAACACCAGCAACCTGTTTATCCACCTGAAAACCATGCATGTCCGTGAATATGAGGAATGC
The DNA here is from genome assembly GCA_029706075.1 of Aldrovandia affinis. NCBI lineage: Eukaryota > Metazoa > Chordata > Actinopteri > Notacanthiformes > Halosauridae > Aldrovandia > Aldrovandia affinis. The sequence goes on from JAINUG010001004.1 coordinate 15,879, forward strand.
ACCCGAATGGTTGAAACAGTTAGCCCAGGAGCTCGTCCGAAGACAAGCCAGACTCCCTTCTCAGCAATCAATCAAGTCATCATTCACTGCCAGTACTTGCTATGACAAGACGAGCAAAAAATTGAAAGACATAACAGGTGCAATAACACATCACATAGCGAAGGACATGGTACCCATTCAAACTGTGGAGAAAGAGGGTTTCAGAAAGCTAATTCAAACTCTGGACCCAAGATATGAGATCCCGAGCCGTAAATATTTTAGCCAAAAATGCCTGCCACAGCTTTACATCGAATGTCGGGACAGAGTTTACAGCGAAATAAGTAACGTTGCATTATTCTCCACCACTTCCGATCTATGGTCAAGCCGTACCACAGAACCATACATAAACCTCACTGTCCATTACATTGATGGTGACTGGAAACTGCAAAGCAAATGCCTACAGACCTCTTATTTCCCAGAGGACCACACCGGGAAATAATCGCAGCCGGGCTGAGGGACACACTGTCATCCTGGGGCTTAAGAGTCGCGTCAAGTATGTATGATGACCGACAGTGGATCGAACATGAAAAGCATTGCAGCTGAACAAGTGGGCAAACCTTGGGTGTTTCGGACACAGGCTGCACAATGCTATTGGTAAGTTTCAAGACTGTAGCCTACCCTGTATGATGCTTATTAGAAAGAATACAGTCATGTAGGCTAAATCAAAGCACATCAGATTTGTAAAAAGTGTAACAGTTGAATGTAAATATATGTATCTATTAGATTTATAATGTCCAGTGTCCATGTTGTACATTACATTGTTGTAATCATAGCAGATTGTGATTCTATTGTATTGTGATTCTATTGTAATCATTTTTCACCATATTATTTTGATTTCTTATTTCCAATTTCCAGAGAGGAGTGTCCAAAATGCTCCTGGGCCACAGGGGTGTGCGGTTTCCCAGGCCACAGGGGTGTGTAAGAAGGTAGTTAGCATGTTCTCATACAGCTGTAAAAAGCAAAAGATGAGAGCACAGAATGAACAAAGCCTGCCCCTGCACAAGCTCATCACAGAATCCCCGACAAGGTGGGGATCTTGTCTGCAGATGATGGAAAGAGTCCTGGAGCAGGAAAAGGCCATTATACAAGTCCTGGCAGCAGACAAAAAGACACGGCACCTTGTACCTACCTGGCAAGACATCCAGGTCTTGGAATTGGTCACAGCAGCACTGAAGCCACTCCAGGACTTTACAGATGCCCTGTCAGGAGAAATGTATGTGACCGTGTCCTATTTGAAGCCTGTCATCCATCTGTTAAATGCAGAGGTTCTGAATCCGAACGAGGGCGATACAGAACTGACCCAGGAGATCAAGGTTAAGGTTCTTGATTACTAGAATGACAAGTACACTGACCCTGCAACAGATGAGCTGCTCTCCATGGTTACCTATCTAGACCCAAGATTCAAGACCAGGTACATGTCCACTGAGAAACTGGAGGACATTTAGGTATTTATTTATTTGTTCTTGTTTTATTGTTTCAAATATAAAGCACTTTGGGTGCATTTTGTGCATGAAAGGTGCTATACAAATACAGTTTTATTATTATTATTTATTAAGGTGAGAACTGCCTCAGACCGAAGCCCTCCTGGTGGAGAACACAGCCCTGGGAGAATCGTCTCTTGCAGAGGATCACACTGACAAGGAGAAAGAAGCTGCCACTGCTCCACAATCAGCCAAGAAGCCCAAGAAGAGCCTTGGGAGCTTCTTTAAGAAGACCAGCAGTGCACCTGCCTCATGTTCACAGAGGCAGATCATCGAGCAAGAGCTGAACAGCTACATTATGGCAATGGCAGCAGACAGTTAGTCTGATCCTTTGGACTGGTGGCGATTTCACGGATCTAATTTCCAACGTGTGAGTTGTCTGGCAAAGAAGTACTTATGCATCCCTGCCACAAGTTCTCCCTCTGAGAGGGCATTCAGCACTGGGGGCACTGTGGTCACATGTCACAGGGTAGCACTAAAGCCAGAAACAGTCAACATGCTGGTATTCCTGGCACGGAACTTGTGAAGAAGGTTGATGTAAAGATTGGTTGATACTTGATGGTTGAGGCTTGAAAAGGTTACATTTTTTAACATATTTGAGTTTGTAATGACCTTATGTAGCAAAAAATGCTTCAATTTTCTGTATTTCCTGTGTTCTTGAAATATTTAATTTAATTTTACATAATATTTAATTTAATTCATATAGGCCTACCTACCTCATGTTGCATGTTTGAGAAAAACAATTGCACAATAAAAAATTACATTTCAGGTGCATACTATGTTCAATGCCTTACTCTTTCTGGTTATATAAGGTTAAAATACATATTTTGCCTGAACTAATGTCATTTAACTAAGAAGGGCTATTCAAATGTGATTCTGGTTGTTTTTTTCTCATATATCGTGATATAATATCCTCTGGACAGTGGAAAATATTGTGATATGAATTTTAGCTCATATCGCCCACCCCTAATGTACATACACATGTCGCACTCCAGTCACATCCCGGCAAACTTTCAATGTGGGAAATCCGCCAAATAACACGGATGTCTTGGGAGATTATTGTCCATCCCAGCATGGAAAAGGATGAAGACAAGACTATCCACTTTGAGCCCACAGAAACCACCAGTTCGCATTGCAGTTGCAAACCAAGTTCCTTGCATATCACTCAGGAAAACCACAAGCTTCCAGAAGGGATCCCCTTTCAAGCTTCACACAAAACGTCTCTTTTAAACACAAGTTCAAAAACAAGATAATAATGCTTGTTTAGCTTGCCATCATGATATAGCTATCAGGATTTCTCATGTCTTGAACTCAAACTAGATGACACCCTTCCACAGCAGTATTTGCCTGAAGAGACAAAATAAGACATAATTAGACATAAGACTATGTCTGCCCAGAACAGACTAAATCACTACATCCTGTTGTCCAACTGTCATAGAGCCCTTGCAACATGCTTGCTTTCGGACCTCCTTAAATTGCTGTATCACATCCAGTTACCCCGTTGCCTTTAAACCACATCCATCTAACCCAAATGTCCTTAACACCAACTGGCTTACTAACATTTCTATTACCCTGTATTTGTAACTGTTGTGATGTTGTTCTTGCTTAGCTAAGTTTAGTTAGTACCAACAATATGCCCAGAATGATTACAGCCAATATGAACTGCCCACATGTTTACAGGTCTGTATTAACTGCTCAATTACCCTTTCAGATGTGGACTGTACACATATGTTGGAAATGCAATTTCAATTAATATAATTTTGAGTGCTTAACGTTCCTCCACCATGCATCTAACTTCTTAACATATAACATACCAGGGAATCCTGATGATGTCATTCGGTGTCCTAGGATGGCATTGCCTTGTAACTCCCATAACAAATAAAACCAGAGAGCAATTGCCACTCTCTCTCTGTTTCTCTGTTTTCCTGCTCTGTTCCTGTTCCTCCTTCCATCACCAGTGTAGAATCCTGTAAGATTCCACTCAAACACAACAAATGGCAGAAGTGTCTAAGTGGTGAAGGATAGCATGTAATCTTACCTTTGTGATACCAGAACAGGATTAAATTGAGGTTATCTAACTCCAAATACTCTTATCTGACTCCAATTTATGTTATTTTTCTCTCTGTTAACTGTTACTTCTAGAATACTATATGCAAATGAGAGACTGTAACCTGGCTAAACTACTACTTTTAATGTAGTTGCCTACGCCACTCTCAGTTAGGTGAGAGACCTTTAAATGTAATTGGGGAAGTACCTCAGTGACCAGTGAACATATGACAACACAGAAGTAGGTAAGAATATAATTTATTTAACCAATGGTAACAACCAGTTAGAGTGGGGAACGGCCCGGGCTGTTCCGTAAGGGCTGCCACTAGAACGGCCCAGCACACCAGAAGAGCTAGGTAGCTGCACACCATCAACCCACACAGCAAATCAGAAGAGTGGGGTATATGCACACTATAAATCCTACACAACAATGCAGAAGAGTTGGGCAAATACACACGTTAAATCCCACACAGCAATTAAGAGTTTAGGCAAATACACACTGTAATCCCCACAGTAAACGGGTGTGCAACCCCACACATATAAAGGGTACTTAAAACAGCTAAAAGTGCAGTCCTATCAAGCACAGCCGAGCCCTCCCCAAAGGAATGAAAACAACAAAGTTTAAAACAGATCAAGTACGGTTTCGTAGCAGGATAATAAAATACACAGTAAAACAACCGCTGTTACAATGACAATATAAAAACAGGGATCCCAAGTTAAAATATAAATGCAGGTGCACGGTATCTAAACAGCGCGGCAAGACCGGAAACTGCAATACCATACAAATAGCTAAATAGCCAAAGCCGAGGCGGACTACTGCGGCGGATAACGCTATACACACCCAATAGAGTTACACTAATATCTCACACAGTTACATACAGTCAGCAATGAACCGGCTTTTACACCCTATACGATACCAAACCCAACGCGGTGGTTCTGCAGTTTCCAGCTTACTCGCCCTGTAGAGATCTCCACTTGACTGTGGCGCTTCCTTTTTAAAAGTCGCCGAGGTACGTCCGCTGCCTCCATTACAATTAGCCTAATTGAGAACAGCTGAGCATCGGCACCACCACTCGTCCGGGACATGGAACAAGGGAAATGACCAATCAAATGTAAACAATCAATGTAGCGCACAGCACATTAGGGTAACGTCATCACCAGCTCGTTGTACACACGTCAGTTATATCCATAGGTTGCATAATATTACTATATTAGAATGTGCACTACATAATGTGCCTACATAATTAAAATGGTACAACACCACCTCGTTACATGACTATAGTCTCTTAGCTTGCATAGTGTGGCTCTATATGTATTGCTATCTCTATATGAGATGCAGTTGTGTCTTTGGCCTGTGCAAAGCCTGTCATGGATACTATTGCGTATCTTGCAATGGCACTAATGTATAAGTGAGTGACTATGGAGTGCGACGTTCTATGTCTGTGTCAACGTTAATCTTAAAACCACAATATGTAACTGCAGTTGTTTAGATTCGTGAGAAGTACTGAGGTAGGAAAATGTTTACAGAATTTGTGTAATGTAAGAATACAAAAACGGCTATACGCAAATGTTGCACAGGATGTTGTAGTAACGAATCTCATCGAAGTATGCCACTTTCCCCCCTATATCCTGTGGGAGAATATATTCCCTCCACTGACCAAATTGAGTCTGACCAGGGCCTAGTAGCCAACCTGTGTGTCTTGGTCATTGGGACTGTGCACAGTCAGACTGTGTGCAAGGAGTGTGACTACCATTGGGCCTATACGGAGACAGGCTGGGTGCGTGCTATGTGATCATGTGATCTAGCACAGAAAGCCCCTAAAGGTTTAAAGCTGATGCAGCCGTGTTTCGCAGCTGTATTCCTAATCAAACGCTTAAAAAGGACTAAACTGTTATTTCGCCCAGGACACTGTCAAAAGTAGATAAGAACAGAATGACGGAGTGGAAGCAGCTGTTCGGCATGCTTACGCCAGCCCAAGATAAAAGGGATCCTCAAACAAGCGAATGAAAATTCCCCCAATCAGAGAGAAGGGGTGTGTAAGCACGTGGCAAACATCACTGCCTCAACAGATGCCAAGTTGACGGTTAACTAAGGACATGGCACATGTCACTACCCCCAGGGGGGGTTGAAAAAAGGAAAATGACCATTTAAGGGTGAACTGCAATTGAAATCGACTATTAGTGATAAAGTCAGCATTAATGAACCAATTGAAATCGACTATTAGTGATAAGTCAGCATTAATGAACCAATTGAAACTGACCAGAAGAACCAATGGGGTAACTGTTATGTAACTAACCAGTATATAAAGGTATTGTGAACAAAATAACTTTGGAGTGGCTTGCAGGCTGCTCCCGGCTTAGTTATTCCATCTGAATAAAGTCTAAACTTTGCAAGTCTGTTGTCTGAAATCTATTCTCTACTTTTGTTGGAAAATTGAGCAAAACGGGACTTAGAAAATAATTTGATTCAAGGACTTAGAAAATATTTTGAAAAGATGAACAAAAAATACTTTGAAAAGATTTTGAGAACCTGGAAAGACTCTGATTTTCCACAACAATCCCCACACATCAAAGGGAACCATGAAACACCAAATAAGGACACAATCACTGAAAAACGGAACCACTTCCTGCGCTGTTTCTGTATGCGCATCACACTAAATTAGTTTCACAGATAGCCCCTGATCATTTGCATTTCCACCGTTCCACTTTCGAACAGTATTCTGAGATCTTTTGTAAGCGCCACCTGTACCACATTATCAATGACAACAACCCACTGCTCATGATATTGGCTTTCCAACAACACCAAACATGATTATACTGTACATGTAAATGATGACGTTACAGTATACCACATTAAACTCAGTGATGTGGTCAACAGTCCTGAGAACAGGCCCCTCCGTGTCGTTTTGCTGAGACAGCAGGACTGCTTTTATCAGTGTGGGGGTTGTAAGGCATCTGGGGCAATACCATTGTTTATGTATCTCGCATGTTGGCTCCCTGCTAGCATCAAGAACACAGTTCACATTCTTTTGGGTTACTTCAGGGTATAGTTCTGTAAACTGCCCTACACCAGGACCTCATATCGTTCTGAGAATTAATTCTAATTTCTAGTCGGATAGTACCCTACATAATTCAAGGAAATCACCTGTGAAAAATCCATCGGCAAACTTTTGTTTGGTGCCACCACCAATGGGAGATCGTTATTTTATTGATATATTTTTTCTGTTGTAAATCTCTACACCAGCTGATTACATAGATCATTTGGGGATGATGTCATAACCGGAGGTTCTCATTCGCTACTGGCTCCAGAAGGGTGTTCACCCCAGCCCTGTTGTGTGACCTCCTTTCTTCTAAAAAATAAGTGGGCTGGCTTGTCCTGCTCGACCGATTCACCTTAAACCCAAATCTGAGCGCAAATAGTGTGGCTGGCCACTTGATCTTGACTGTTCCTCCTTCCCTCCCCCCTTCTACCCTCTCATCCCTATCACCCCTAGACAGAGTTGACCCAACTAGCAATAAATCTAACTTGCACCTTTGTCATTTCCTGGGGTCCCATGCAAGGCATATATCCATGAAGTTAAACTCTCAGCAAAGAGGCTGCTCTGTCTAATTACCTAATTTGAGCAGTGGTGCAGAAGAGAGAGAGAGAGAGAAAGAGAAAGTGGAAGTTTATTCCCAGCTGTGCACTGAGTGCCTTTTAAGGCATGTGTCTATGTTATGTGCACAAAGCAGTTTAACAATGCGGTGCACCCAGCCTTAGCTGCAGAGTAATCACCAGTCGACAAGTCTACTTATCTCCAAACAGATGGGTAAGTAGCAAAGAAACATGTATACATTTTCTTGTGTGTATGTGTGTTTGTTGTGTGTGTGGTGTATGTGCTGTGTTGATATGTAATGTGACTTTTTTTACACAGTTTTTACAGTTCAGTTTAATTTCTACCTCTTTGTCACCCACTGGATCAGGGAAAAAGATGCTATATTTTACAGCCACGTTACATGTTCAGTTCATTCTGTGATTGGAATGACTATGAAATCGGGAGGGGAGCTTATAAAACATTAACATCAAGCAAGAAAACTAAAAATGTATTCACTTCATAGGACACCTGTTTGATGCATATGCATGTATAGTTTGCATGTATTGTATAACTTGTATAGCACACATTGCTGTTTAAATTACATGTAATAAAAGTATACAATGAGGACAGCACCAGTCACACAGCAGAGGTGCCCAGTGACATTACAGCATGGGACATTTGCCAGCTGATCATTTTAAAGAACCACTGGGTGGATGACCACAGCTGTTTGAGCAGCTCTTACACCTGGGCATAGGTTAGAGCTTATTTTCTAAAACAAATGACCATATGCGCTTGTTTGCCCCTACCGAAGCAACTCTGAGTAGTCGCTATATAGAAGAAACATTCAATAAAACATTCTTGCCCCCTCCAAGGTAATCTTTTGTAGCTAGCTAGCATTAGACAGCGTTATTTCCCCTTTCATAATCTTTTAACGCAACCAATTAAACCCTACAACTGCGCAGATGCCAAATTCTGCTGTAACATCACCGGACAATTTGCAAGATGCCATTTCCGCTGAGGGTAGGGCTGGCAGGGTGGGGGTAGAGGCTCCCCAGATCAAATTTGCCCTGATCTGTTTTTTAGCATAAAATTCTTGTTGTTATTTTGTGCGGAAAAACTAGACATATTAACAAGATTGGCTTGCCATTGCGAGTCTATGTTTTCTAATTTAAATTTCAAAGATATGTATCGCTGCAGTGTGTAAACATCATTCTGTGGCTAGCCATTCTGTGGCTTTTACGATACCACTCCTGTGTGCAATGGGTGTGCGGTTAATCAAAAACACAGATGTCATTTCCACTGGTTGTAGGGAGGAGTGAGTTTGGGGAACCCCCTTCGGAGGTGTCATGAGAGGATGGCTGGAAAGAGAGGACTTCTTACTTGGGAACTATGATGTCAAAAGGTGCCACATTTTGCCATTGCGAGTCTATGTTGCTAACAAAAAACCCTGTTTTGTTTACATTTAAAAGATACGGATCGCTGCAGTATGTTGCTAACAAAAACCCAGCGAGTCTATGTTTTTCATAAAAATCGGAAAAACTAGACATATCCACCAGATCGGCTTGCCAATGTGAGTCTATGTTTTTCATTTAAGTTTTAAAGATACGTATCGATGCGGCATGTAAGTATCCTGCCCAATATCCATTTGTTTATTACAATTCAACATCTTTTGTTAATTACCTTAAAACAAGATGGAGGGGGGCTGGGGAGGATGTGGGTGGCGGGACACCCCGCCCCCTCACCAAAAGGCTGCTTACTTGGGAACCACAATGTCAAAAGGTCTAACATTCCTAAGTGACAGCTCTCTAAAATAAAGCCATATGATAATTATATATGATGTCACCTCGCAGAACATTGAGCGCTATTTCACAAAAACTTTTCTTTGTACTGGCGATACTTCAAATAACGTGGTCAGTAAAGGTAGATTTCTCTTTCAGGGAGCACACATGTTGAAATTGTTATTTTCTATTTATTTATTACTTTTTCTTGAGCATGTAGACCGTCGGCCACGCCCAGGAGAACAAACCTGTTCTGAACCTGTATTCATCAGGAATTTGAGGTTTAAAATCCACCAAGAGATAGCCGTAGGGCTTTCGTGTGGAATCCTCAAAACATTAAATGAAAAATTTTGAATTTCATGGAAGCATTTGATGCACCAAAACAATGATTTGATGTTTATGCCTGGGGTTTTTAAACAACACCATATAGTTTGCATTAATATTTATTGTTCTACTTTTTTTTCCTTTAAAAAAAGCTTTCTCCACTTCTTTATTTCCACTAGTCACTTCCATTAGATCGTCAATAAACATTTGTCTTGTGCACAGGAAGCAAATTATCATCACACAAAGAGTCAGGAATTCCTTCAACAAATGCAATGTTTTTTATTTTTTCAAACAGTTCATCATACAGAGGCTGCCAGCATGTATTGCTTTTCAAGAGGCCAGAGGTACTGCTCCCCCATAACTCCAGTCACTCATCACTCCCTACACACCTCCCAGACCCCTCCTCTCTGCCTCCTCTGGTAAACTGACTGTCCCTTCCCTCTGGGCGCCTGGCAGCCACTCCTTGCGGTCTCACCTCTTCTCTGTCCTGATCCCTCGCTGGTGGAACGACCTTCCGCAATCGGTCAGGACCGCGGAGTCACTTGCGATCTTTCGCAAGAGACTCAAAACCCACCTCTTCAGACTCCACTACCACTGAACTCTGTCCATCTAGCTAAATTGTCTTCACCACTGTTTACTTGTTCAACACTATACTCCCAAAATAAAAAAATAAAAAATTAATTCACTAACCTTTTCCTTCCCGGTGTTACAGGTATGGTACGCAGATGCCTGCAATGATGTCTATTGCTGTATTCCTGCACTGATCTCGTGCTCTAACTATGATTTTTCCTACCATGTATTAATGCACATCTTGTAAGTCACTCTGGATAAGAGCGTCTGCTAAATGCTTAAAATGTAAATGTAAAAATGATGTATAACATCAGACAATGTTATCAAGTATTTTGGAAAAAACATGATTTGAATTTTACAACAGAAGCTTATGAAATATGATTTACCAGAATTGCTAGGTCCAGAAATGATGCTTGAAAAGGGATGTTAAAAACATCCATCAAACCCCCTAGTTCCAGTATTTCCTAGCGATTTAAAACCATACGGCAGTGTGCTGAAATCAGGCAGGAGCACACATTTCTTGTGCACAACCCATAACCGTTTTGTTAGTGTGTTTTTTTTATGAACCCCCGTTTATCCCGGACAATCTTTTGCTCACTAGTGATCACCTCCCTGGAATCACCCCTCTGTTGTACACGATCGTGCGTAGGCTGTCGTGAATGCTGCTACGAACACACTGACATTAGCAGGAGTGACCGGATATTTAGCGCTGTATTTCCATTACACCAAGGCCATCTCCTAGCTCAAAAAATAAAAGTATGCGATCTCGTACTCATTGGAGAAAATGTATTGCAGAAACTGTTCTGGATCCATAATCAAAGATGTTTTTAACTTCTTTGGCCAAAGTTTTCCCAAAGGCTTTTCAGAAAGAGGTAAAATATTTGCCATTTGGCTTGATTTACAAAGATTTTTGTCAGATCTAATTGAATGCCTATTTTCCAAATAGGTCTGAATATAGCTCTCTTTATCGACATCATCAAATGCCTAGGAGGGGTAGCCGCTAGTCTCCTGTTTCCCTTTTAAAAAGGTCTTGAGAATCAGTCTTTTCTGTGAAATGCCACACTTTATACAGTTTGGCAACTCTGTACCATTTCTCAACAGCCTTTTTAAGTTCAACACTACACGAGACACCCCTATAAGAGCCCTGCCATCATGAGGAATGCATGCATTTGTTGTCTTGATTTAGTTTATGTTTGTAACATTTAAATACATTTCTTCTTGTACTTTAAAAAGCAGTAGCTAATTTCAGAGTCTTTTTTTGTGATTTCTGCCCTTTTAACACAATTATTGTCCATTAGTAATAGAGAAATAGGCAAAATAATGGTATATATTAGATGAGCTATCAATTAGAGGGGAGCTGTAGAGGGAGCTGACACAGTTCTTATCAGGCAACACTGCAGGCAACATTTCAGGCAATACTGCAGGCAACACTTCAGGCAACACTGCAGGCAACACTTCAGGTAACAAGTGAACAGGTGAAGGACAACATTTAACTGGAATTGTAAACCTGACATTATCATTTCAAATAATAAATCAACAAAACAAAAGGTATCTTCTGGACATTGAATTATTTGCCTGCTAAAAGGACAAGCATACTTCGGAACTGTGTGTCAATGGCAGTTATGAGACAGGAGACCTTTTTTGTTGTTTTTGACCATAAAAAATAGCCACTACAATTTATATTAAGGTAATGCTGCTGTATTGTGAGTGTATGCCAACATTTTCATAAAATTAAGTTTTAGGCAATTTAAACCACTTTTTGGGTTTACATTTTTGGGCTCCCCTTCTAAGATGAAACTACACATCCTAAAGAGTATCTCTGCCAAATTTGGGGCTTTCTTCCTGTTATCTCTGCTCATGGTTTTCCTTACTACTGTTATGCTGACGACACTCAACTCTTTCTCTCCTTCTCTCCATCTGAGATGCAGGTCCTGGCACGGATCTCTGCATGCCTGGCTGACATCTCTGCCTGGATGTCCACCCACCACCTGAAGCTGAACCTGGGGAAGACTGAGCTGCTCTTCCTCCCAGCGAAGGGCTCCCCGATGATTGATGCTTCAATCATTGTGGAAGGCTCCATAGTGTTTCCATCCCAGTCTGCTAGGAGTCTTGGAGTGACCCTGGACGACTGTTGTGGAAAATTAGAGTCTTAAGCTTTTCAAATTATTTTCTAAGTCCTTTTTGTTCAATTATTCAGAAATCTAATTATTTTCTAAGTCCCTTTTTGCTAAATTTTTCCAAAAAGTAGAGAAGAGGTTTGAGGCAGAAGATTTTCAAAGTTATAAGATTTATTTCAGATGAAATCACAAAGCTTGCAAGATGCTCCAACCCTCCTTTGTTTTTACAACAGTTTATATGTCTCTTAACCCCCTGAGGTCCGTGCTAAGCTTTTAATGTTTTTAGATTTTGGCATGGTCTGATATTTATCTCAATTTCATCAATTTAACACACACTTACTCCAAAGTGTTTGATATTTTTATTTGAAGGACAATCACAGCTACATTTGTATGCCATCAATAGTTTGGTCAGTATCATATGCAGCTTGTAAATAGATCTACAAACACACAAGTTAAAAATAGTAAATTTTTCTGCTGTCACAAAAGATGTGAAAGCACACACTAAACTATAGTGACGAATTGTTTTGCCAATGTGCGTTTGTTCACCAAGGTCTTGGTTATGTAAGGGTGTGAAAATAGTTTAGCACATCTGAGATCTAAATAGCTAAAAACCTGTTTTTATCAGAACTGGTCACATTTATTTCAGGCTGTGGGAGGGCTAAATGCTAAATACCTGAATATTCATTTTGGCTCTTTGTTACGTTGCAACACGCGGAATGTTTGGCGTCACAACACGCGATATTCATAGGCTATATTTTCACGAGTATTTGAAAACAAGCGAAATAAAATTAATATCAGCATAGACTGTTGCTGGCAGATTGCAAGCGTAAACACAGACAAGATGTAAAAAAATAAAAAAACAAGCGAAATAAAATCAATAGCATAGACTGTTGCTGGCAGATTGCAAGCGTAAACACAGACATACGATATATTTTATAACATTTTACGCTGTTTGAAAAGTATTTTGTGTGCCTATTGCAATTTGTTACATTGCGACATGCGGAATATGTAGTCACAAGGCGCGGAATTTATATATATTTTCACGAGTATTTGAAAACAAGCGAAATAAAATAAATATCAGCATAGACTGTCCTCTTCAGTTTGTGTTGTTTATGCCGGCGTTTTCACACATGGCCGGACGCACCTCCCCGAAATTAGCACCTCGTTAACATGTCAATAGAAGGGGGACGTTACTAAAAGGTAAAAACAGAGTAAAAAGCAAGGTTTACTTTTGGTCTAATTAAGCTAATTTTAAAAATCCCATTTGATTTGCCAGTGCTCAAATCGGAAAGTCGCGATTCTAAGGTTTCTGTCAATGTTTTTGCCGCGTGTGTATGATAAAATATCGCGAAGTTAGAAATAGTAATATACTTGTATTGCTGCTTGGATCGGCGCCGATCCAGCCGACCTCAGGGGGTTAATAGTTACATTATTTGTCACCTCATTGGTTTACCTTATTGTTTTACTTTTCTGGTCAATTGTAATTGGTCTTTTATTTATGCTTATCACTAATCTCTCGGAAATAATGGTGGTTTTACCCATAAATGGCTATTCCCATCTTTCCATCCCTCCCCTGGGGTGGTCCCTTCTCAGCTGATCATTACCCTATAGTGGCATTTTGCAAAGTTCCTTACTCATTATTTTTCTAATGGTGGTTCCGCTGAGCTAAAAATAATGATTTATTCAAGCTCCTTATATGGAATTTTATCTTACTATTAAGCAATAGTATCTCTGCTAAGCTAGAAATAGTGACACAAAATAATTCAATACATTCTGTGATGCATCCTGTGACCGCGTACAATTCTACAAACATCTTGTGACCCAGGGCTCCAGACTAACTTTTTCACCACAGTCCCGGAACCGTCCCGAAATACAATTGTAACCGTCCCAAAGTGAATGTAAACTGTCCCAAAAATCGAGAATGTTGTTTCTTTATTTTGGTTTTGTCATCTATAGTTGTTATTGCCATAAAAAACACCATTCAAATGATTAGGAAATAAATAATTGTATTTTTATTTGAAATAATTACTTCTTTTAACAATAGGCACATTAGATCAACAGGTAACAACATTCCATTCTAGAAGAAATTTTATTTTCCTTTTGGCCAGAGCTTTGTTTCTGTAGAGAAAGAGAAAATAAATTGGTTTAGTCAAAAGGCTCCCAGGTGGAAAGATTTCACAAGAATCATTATGATTATTTATATATATATATATAGTTAGTGTTAATGATGTCTTGTAGATTATTATGGATATTTGCAACTCTATTATTTTAAGGACTGATAGGATAGTTTATGAATTAATAAAACATGTAGTGAAAAGTACAGAAATCATCCGACATATCTAAGGGAGTCAAAGTGTCGAATTTAATGGATACTGTAAGAAATACGAGTGTGTTCATTCAGCCATATTTATTACAAACTGAAAATGTTCAACACTCACAATCAAATCAACTGCTCAACTGTTAGCTATTACTGTGGTGTAAAGTTATACCACGTTGTAACTCATACTAATGTTGTGTCAGACAAAAACCTTTAATTTCTCCAAAACGCGGGTTCGCATTATCATTGTTTATTGTGTGTGTTCAAATACGCTTGTAAAATACCTCTGTGGTGGACTGAACAAATGAACGGGCTGGCAGATTGCCGCCAGTCAATGCGGCCCTAGCAACCGTGTAGCGCAGTGAAGTGTAGCGTCAGTAGCCTGACGGATTTCTCCGCTTTTGTTTCGATAAATGTAACGTTAGGCCAATCAACTCGTCCTGCAATGGTAGTAGCTACTTTGTTGCAAAATGGTATACACAATGTATCTGTCTTGTGCTTGAATTGAGACAACTGGCGAACTGATACAGTGCATGCAGTTTTGAATGCTCTGGTGACTGCCGTGCAGCCTACAGCAGTGGTGAAGCATTTGCCGGCCATGGCATGAATAAAAAATTTAACTAATATGAACCAAAACATCACGGAATCAACCAATTAGTGTAATTAACAAAAATAATATACTGAAATAGCCTAACTGGAGCTTATACTTCGCTGGTTGCCTTGCTAATTATTGTGGGTGCTCGTACTCAGCACGGAGTTAGCGCTAACATCGTTTTTTCACACACGCCACACACACACAGGGCTAACGTTAGCTAGCAAGCAGCCCGCTATCTAGCTAGCAGCTGACTACTGTATACAGTTCCAATAGACTAACATTACACCTCTGTGATTTAAATGTGTCCTTACCCTAGACTCAGGGGTTGTACTTGGGTTGGATGCAGTTCCCTGTTGGTCAGTCTGTGTCTGTTCTCCATCTTCTTCTGCTGTGTTTATCCTCTTCAAATAGCGCAACATGGTTGCGAGTGCTCCCTTGACTGAGAGGATGGCCAGTACCACGGGAACTTTTATTAAACATTCTGATATTTTCGCGGGTCTCGTGCAGTGGTCTCATGCACACCGTTTGCCAGTGACAGTGATATGCGCACTGACAGTCGGCTCAGTTGACATTTTACAAGTGGAAAAAAAATTCCTCTTCGTCCCGACTGCGTCCCGGGGAGGATTTCTGTTCGTCCCAAATACATATTTGATCATCCCCGGGACGACGGGACGGTGTTAGTCTCGAGGCCTGGCGCAGACATGTCGGTATCTCAGCGTTTATGTCTTTTTTTTTCTGAACATACACAACTTGAAACGGTGCGAGTAGATCTGTTCTGAGTCGCAATGAATCAGGTGTCTTCGCTTTATAATCGATCAGCAGATAACCGAATGCTTCGCCTGTAGCGTCTTTGAAAGATTCCATAAAATATATTGTATTACCGGGGTACATTTGTCTAGCCAACACATTAATTTGGTTATTGTCACGGGGGTTCTTAAACAATATCAGATAATTAGTATTCAGACTGATTGTACGGCTGGTCTTACCCTGAAAAAACTAATTTTGTACCAAATAGATCGCACTGAGATTACGATGATGAACATGTTGTGTAAACACTTTCTCAACCTGCTGACTGTTACTAGCGTCTTTCATAACATCGTCAATAATTAATAAACACGTTTTAGACGGAGGTAATAGGTTATCGTCATCCAACCTTTCGGGTATACCTTCAACAAATGTGATATCCCTTAATTTTAACAGTTCGTCATATAATGGTTGCCAACAGTCGTAGATATAAACTATCTTTTCAATTTTATCAGAGATCAAACGATCCGCATTAGCTAGTAGGGTTTTTACCAAATAGGTTTTCCCCGAGTTAGATGGCCCACTTATCACGCAAGAGAAGGGGTGTTGCAAACGTTGGTCAAATCGTGAAACCACCGGCGCCGTCGGATTAATTCTTTCCATGTTTTCAGTAGCCGTAAGGTAGAGTTGTGTAGTCTGGTAATAAAACACGCTTGTTATAAACTACTCTAAACTTTTTAACAAGTGGGGTGTTTTTTTAGTGTTGTGAAGGCCCCTATGAATATGTTTATGTCACGTGTAGTACCTACAACACCATCGGGGTGGCGCCACTGAACCATAGCAACTGTTTCTGACACAAAAGAGAAATGTGTCACGTCTATATCACCTGAAAAAATGTATCGGGCAAATTCGCCTGGTTCTGTCAACAATGCTGTGCTCGGTAAATTCTCCCTCATTGAAAATCTACCCCACAAAGAATTTAAAAGAAGTTTATTAATCGACCTTCGCGCTGGGTTAAAAGAAATGTTTGATGGGTCAAGTGTAATACCCTCATGTTCAAAATAGTCTGCTATATACCCCTGTTTGTCGGCCTCTGTCACAACATGGGCGGGATAGCCGCTAGCTTCCTGTTTGTGGCGTAAGAATGTTTTGACATAGTCTGAAAACAGAGTGTCAGATCTGTCTGGAAAATGCCAAACCTCATCCAACCTAGTTACAACGTACCCGAATTCTAAAGCTTTTAACAATTCGAGACTCACCCATGTACCTGAGATGGACCTCTCGGAGTCAGTGTGTGAGCACACTCCTGACTGATTCTCCTGCAGAGCGCATGTGGCGCATAAAGGAAACATCAACTTGCCATGACACCTGAAGGGCAAAACAGGGTGCAACAATCGTCTAGGTGGTAGTACTGTTGCTTTGACGAACCCATAATAATTTTCCAAGGGTCCGAAATTTTGCGATATAACCTGCGGATGCCCAATGGGGTATGATTTATGCGACTGACAGTAGGGATATAAACTAGTAAAGTCAAGGTAGTGAATTTTCTCACCATCACCGATCGTGTGGTACAGCTTGTAGGCGTTTGTACGTCCACCAAAGAGAGCCTTCCTAGGGTTTAAACGCTCGGGTTTAACATATGAAGCCATAAAATCGATAACCTGCTGATTGTGGCTTTTTCATCCTTCCACTGACACTCCCACATAACAACCACCTCGAGTCCATAAACATTTTTGAGTCTGTCTACCTTGTCATCGAAACGCTGTCTTAGGACCTCGTATGGAGTTCCGGACAAAGGGTGTATGTCCTGTGGATTGAATGAACAGTTATGCCCATGATGCATGCACCCATTAAACTCTAATGCCACCCGGGCATTGCCTTCCGCGTAATAACCATCAAGGTAGAAATGACCTACAGCTTTCTCTCCGGTGTTTAATGCATGTTCTACAGCAACCCCTGGGTTGTTTTAACAAACTCAACCATTCAATTGACACATTTGAAAATGCTTTGTGTTGATTAATGTAAGCACCATCATATGTGTGGGCTATAGTGTCTTTTGGCATAAATTTTGATTTGTATACAGCCATACAACACGCTGGTAGGGTTGTTTGTGTGAATGGGTCCACGCCTGTACATTTTATGAACTCTGCACGGTATTTTAAACAGGCCTCTTTCAGGAGAACCACATCATTTTTGCAATAAGCAGATAGTTCTTTTTGGAAGTTGAACACATCGTTTTTAACAGTTGCGTACCATAGGTCAAATTCTTTCCTGGTTTTGTCTGTCATGTATTCGTAACCGTAGTAATATTTAGAAGGATATGAACCGACATATGCATTGTTTTCGGTGGTGTTGAAGCGGTGTGGGAAAAAACCTTTATCGGCTGTCGATAGATTAAATGCTGCGGGTGTTTTAGCTAAAGCCATGGGAATAAAACTGAAGCTATCGATAAATCGCTGTTTGAATATATCATCATACATGGCGATAATTCGCCGCCCCTGTCACGGTCATTTTAGGAGTTATACCTACGTTGGTCAAATACTCTGCAAGTATGTGGTGGTCAAAACCGGAACCATTGTGCGCCAGCCATGTGAAATTTTCATACTTTGAGTTTCTGAAATGTTTTATGAGGCTTTCAACACAATTAACCCCTTCAGCATGAAACTCCTCACCCCCATAGGTTATGGCATAAACGAAATTGGCCGTGTGCTTACCGTTCTCAAACCTGGTTTCAAAGTCATAGAATATTAGTTTTTCACTATGGTCTTTCGGTTTTGTAGGTTGTATAAAACATGTATGCTTCGCGTCTGGGGTTAAAACCTCACAACAATGCACACATCTGCCTGTAATACATTTGTGTTTCTTTGGTGTAACTCGGTAGCGCCGGTTGCACACCTTGCAAAATTTTACGGCATCACAGGGTGATGGTGTTAACACGCCTGCCTGGGTAGTTTTAAACATTTTGTGTTTAGTAAAGCAGTACCTTGATTGGCAAAATCGACTGCAATCTACGCAATAGATAACCTTTTTGGGTTGTTCATGGCAGATGGGGTCATTACAAACATTACAGCAATATAAGCACTTGTGAATTATTTTGTCGTTATAACCACTATAACAAAACGCGCAAAAATAGCTGGTGCCTAGGAATGTATTCATTTTACTAACTAAATGATAGTGCGAATCATGCAAGTATAGAAAGGCTGTGTTATTGGCTGGTGTGTCATGCGTAAAAAATTTCTCTAACAGATGGTTTTGGGATCTGTAAAAAACTACAATTTTCAGACCTGTGACCTTCTCGAATGACGCGACGTGAGCAAAACCTATTTCCTGATCTACCGTAAAACCCGCCTGTTCTTGTATGGCCGCCGCTAAAGGTTCTAACATGTTATCGGGTGTTTGCGGGTGTAGATGACGTGCCAGACAGATCGAGAAACACAGTTTGTTTGATGTGTTGGTGGGGGAGTACAGAGCTAAACGCTTTTTCCTAATTATTTCGTCATGGGCTAGCGTTGCTAACCTTCTACGAACGCCCCCTGTCACGGATCGTGCTATTGACACCTGCAGTTCGAGACCTTCATCGACCATGACCTGTTCGTTACTCTGTAACACTCTCTCAAACGATCGCATCAGGAGTTCTGTGTCATAACCATTAGACATGTTTAACATAGCGTCGACACTCCTGTTTAAGCTTTCGCCTCTGATGGCTACATTAAGAACCCCGCCCTCACCAGCCAATGTTCTAGAAACATTGACTACATCGTCTAATAAATTATGAACCCCTTCTATATACGCTGCCATGTCAGTGCTTGCTGCGGACCTAAAATTAAAGGGTGCCTGTAGTACCATACCATTAAACCGTGGTTTTGCGGTAACTGTGTAATCGCCTACAATGCCACCCTCAAATCTAAGTCTTGAGATATTTTCCTCATCTAATGTATCAGGCTCATCAATGATCACCGGTTCACCAACCCTACGACCACCCCCCACTATGATTTTAACATCGTTTAATATCCTATTGAAATTACTAACGAGGTTATCACTAAACGTGTCTTTTATGTCAGCTAATACGTTGTTAAAATGTGTCACGTCGTTGGTAGGTTCTATACTATCATACCTACACAGTTTGTTAGATGGCTCCATTATTAACTATAAAATAAAAATAGATGAAATAATAAACAATACAATAATGTTGATAAAATTAAAACATAAAATAAAAATAGATGAAATAATAAACAATACAACAATGTTGATAAAATAAAATGAGGTTAACTAAATTAAAACGACTTTAATAACGCATTGTACCCATATAGGGATTGTTGAAGGTGGACTGCGGGTTAGGATTACTATCGCTTCGAATGGGCGCGTAATTATACCCAGCAGAACTAGGCCGAGGCTGTTCGTCACCTCTCAGGGAGGAGGACAACGCTTGCGGCTGTTGGGGAAATCTATTTTCCCGACCACCTCCTCCTCCTACCGGCCTGATGGGTGTGTAATACCTACTTACACTATTAGGTACATTTTGGTGCTCAGAACGGTGTGCTAACGGTGGTCTGTGTACAGATGACGTATTCATCTGTTCACCGCCCTGTTTTTCTATGGCCAATGATTTCAAAACAGAGCCTAAATCAGACCAGTTGATGTCTGCCACTCTAGCCACCTTGCATGTGTGTGTGCGTGTTGTGAGTGTGTGTGTGTGTGTGAGTGTGGAGAGAGTGCGTGTGTGTGAGTGTGTGTGTGGTGTGGTTTGGTAAGGTTGGCTCAGTGTGTTAGAGAGAGTGTTCAGATGTTCCAAGAAGTCACGTTTTTGCAATTTATAGTGCGTGTGCGTGTTGTGAGTGTGTGTGTGTGTGAGAGTGTGTGAGTGTGCACACGTGTGAGAGTGCGTGTGTGTGTGCGTGTGTGCACGCGTGTGAGAGAGTGCGTGTGCGTGTTGTGAGTGTGTGTGTGTGAGAGTGTGTGGAGAGTGCGTGTGTGTGTGTGTGTGTGTGTGGTGTGGTGTGGTTTGGTAAGGTTGGCTCAGTGTGTTAGAGATAGTGTTCAGATGTTCCAAAAAGTCAAAAAAAAAATTTGGGGAAAAATGATTTTAATGCAGTGGCAAATCTAGCGTTGTAACCAGTGTAAAACTTCGCAAGGTATTCGCTGTGATACCCGCCTCAATAACTAGGCCTTTTTCCCCGTTCAAATCGGTCGAGAAATGTGTGTAAATGAACTCTGAAACGTTGCTAGGATGCTACCCATTAAAAACAATGGTCGCTAGCATTGCGGT
>JAINUG010001005.1:0-36631 GCA_029706075.1 Aldrovandia affinis
ATTTGGTGAAAAAGGCCAATGGCAAATTTTCTTCTAAGACTGAACAAGTGAATTGAAAAAAGAGTCTCAAATTGGTGAAAAGGCCAATGGCTTGTTTTTCTGAAACAGAATTTTTTAAATAAATTTGCCTCCAAGCCTTGAATAGGCAAATGACAAAGTTTTTACTGAGACAGTAAAGTGCGTAGGGAGGTTCTATACTAACAGACTTGAATAGGCCAATTGCAAAAAAATTCAAAGACTGTACAAGTGAATTGAAAAAACATAGCCTCAATTTGGTGAAAAAGGCCAATGGCAAATTTTCTTCTAAGACTGAACAAGTGAATTGAAAAAAAGAGTCTCAAATTGGTGAAAAGGCCAATGGCTTGGTTTTCTGAAACAGAATTTTTTAAATAAATTTGCCTCCAAGCCTTGAATAGGCAAATGACAAAGTTTTACTGAGACAGTAAAGTGCGTAGGGAGGTTCTATACTAACAGACTTGAATAGGCCAATTGCAAAAAAAATTCAAAGACTGTACAAGTGAATTGAAAAAACATAGCCTCAATTTGGTGAAAAAGGCCAATGGCAAATTTTCTTCTAAGACTGAACAAGTGAATTGAAAAAAGAGTCTCAAATTGGTGAAAAGGCCAATGGCTTGGTTTTCTGAAACAGAATTTTTTAAATAAATTTGCCTCAAGCCTTGAATAGGCAAATGACAAAGTTTTTACTGAGACAGTAAAGTGCGTAGGGAGGTTCTATACTAACAGACTTGAATAGGCCAATTGCAAAAAAATTCAAAGACTGTACAAGTGAATTGAAAAAACATAGCCTCAATTTGGTGAAAAAGGCCAATGGCAAATTTTCTTCTAAGACTGAACAAGTGAATTGAAAAAAGAGTCTCAAATTGGTGAAAAGGCCAATGGCTTGGTTTTCTGAAACAGAATTTTTTAAATAAATTTGCCTCAAGCCTTGAATAGGCAAATGACAAAGTTTTTACTGAGACAGTAAAGTGCGTAGGGAGGTTCTATACTAACAGACTTGAATAGGCCAATTGCAAAAAAATTCAAAGACTGTACAAGTGAATTGAAAAAACATAGCCTCAATTTGGTGAAAAAGGCCAATGGCAAATTTTCTTCTAAGACTGAACAAGTGAATTGAAAAAAGAGTCTCAAATTGGTGAAAAGGCCAATGGCTTGGTTTTCTGAAACAGAATTTTTAAATAAATTTGCCTCCAAGCCTTGAATAGGCAAATGACAAAGTTTTACTGAGACAGTAAAGTGCGTAGGGAGGTTCTATACTAACAGACTTGAATAGGCCAATTGCAAAAAAAAATTCAAAGACTGTACAAGTGAATTGAAAAAACATAGCCTCAATTTGGTGAAAAAGGCCAATGGCAAATTTTCTTCTAAGACTGAACAAGTGAATTGAAAAAAGAGTCTCAAATTGGTGAAAAGGCCAATGGCTTGGTTTTCTGAAACAGAATTTTTTAAATAAATTTGCCTCCAAGCCTTGAATAGGCAAATGACAAAGTTTTTACTGAGACAGTAAAGTGCGTAGGGAGGTTCTATACTAACAGACTTGAATAGGCCAATTGCAAAAAAAAATTCAAAGACTGTACAAGTGAATTGAAAAAACATAGCCTCAATTTGGTGAAAAAGGCCAATGGCAAATTTTCTTCTAAGACTGAACAAGTGAATTGAAAAAAGAGTCTCAAATTGGTGAAAAGGCCAATGGCTTGGTTTTCTGAAACAGAATTTTTTTAAATAAATTTGCCTCCAAGCCTTGAATAGGCAAATGACAAAGTTTTACTGAGACAGTAAAGTGCGTAGGGAGGTTCTATACTAACAGACTTGAATAGGCCAATTGCAAAAAAATTCAAAGACTGTACAAGTGAATTGAAAAAACATAGCCTCAATTTGGTGAAAAAGGCCAATGGCAAATTTTCTTCTAAGACTGAACAAGTGAATTGAAAAAAGAGTCTCAAATTGGTGAAAAGGCCAATGGCTTGGTTTTCTGAAACAGAATTTTTTAAATAAATTTGCCTCAAGCCTTGAATAGGCAAATGACAAAGTTTTTACTGAGACAGTAAAGTGCGTAGGGAGGTTCTATACTAACAGACTTGAATAGGCCAATTGCAAAAAAAATTCAAAGACTGTACAAGTGAATTGAAAAAACATAGCCTCAATTTGGTGAAAAAGGCCAATGGCAAATTTTCTTCTAAGACTGAACAAGTGAATTGAAAAAAGAGTCTCAAATTGGTGAAAAGGCCAATGGCTTGGTTTTCTGAAACAGAATTTTTAAATAAATTTGCCTCCAAGCCTTGAATAGGCAAATGACAAAGTTTTTACTGAGACAGTAAAGCGTAGGGGGGTTCTATACTAACAGACTTGAATAGGCCAATTGCAAAAAAATTCAAAGACTGTACAAGTGAATTGAAAAAACATAGCCTCAATTTGGTGAAAAAGGCCAATGGCAAATTTTCTTCTAAGACTGAACAAGTGAATTGAAAAAAGAGTCTCAAATTGGTGAAAAGGCCAATGGCTTGGTTTTCTGAAACAGAATTTTTAAATAAATTTGCCTCAAGCCTTGAATAGGCAAATGACAAAGTTTTTACTGAGACAGTAAAGTGCGTAGGGAGGTTCTATACTAACAGACTTGAATAGGCCAATTGCAAAAAAATTCAAAGACTGTACAAGTGAATTGAAAAAACATAGCCTCAATTTGGTGAAAAAGGCCAATGGCAAATTTTCTTCTAAGACTGAACAAGTGAATTGAAAAAAGAGTCTCAAATTGGTGAAAAGGCCAATGGCTTGGTTTTCTGAAACAGAATTTTTTAAATAAATTTGCCTCCAAGCCTTGAATAGGCAAATGACAAAGTTTTTACTGAGACAGTAAAGTGCGTAGGGAGGTTCTATACTAACAGACTTGAATAGGCCAATTGCAAAAAAAATTCAAAAGACTGTACAAGTGAATTGAAAAAACATAGCCTCAATTTGGTGAAAAAGGCCAATGGCAAATTTTCTTCTAAGACTGAACAAGTGAATTGAAAAAAGAGTCTCAAATTGGTGAAAAGGCCAATGGCTTGGTTTTCTGAAACAGAAATTTTTAAATAAATTTGCCTCAAGCCTTGAATAGGCAAATGACAAAGTTTTACTGAGACAGTAAAGTGCGTAGGGAGGTTCTATACTAACAGACTTGAATAGGCCAATTGCAAAAAAATTCAAAGACTGTACAAGTGAATTGAAAAAACATAGCCTCAATTTGGTGAAAAAGGCCAATGGCAAATTTTCTTCTAAGACTGAACAAGTGAATTGAAAAAAGAGTCTCAAATTGGTGAAAAGGCCAATGGCTTGGTTTTCTGAAACAGAATTTTTTAAAATAAATTTGCCTCAAGCCTTGAATAGGCAAATGACAAAAAGTTTTTACTGAGACAGTAAAGTGCGTAGGGAGGTTCTATACTAACAGACTTGAATAGGCCAATTGCAAAAAAATTCAAAGACTGTACAAGTGAATTGAAAAAACATAGCCTCAATTTGGTGAAAAAGGCCAATGGCAAATTTTCTTCTAAGACTGAACAAGTGAATTGAAAAAGAGTCTCAAATTGGTGAAAAGGCCAATGGCTTGGTTTTCTGAAACAGAATTTTTTAAATAAATTTGCCTCCAAGCCTTGAATAGGCAAATGACAAAGTTTTTACTGAGACAGTAAAGTGCGTAGGGAGGTTCTATACTAACAGACTTGAATAGGCCAATTGCAAAAAAATTCAAAGACTGTACAAGTGAATTGAAAAAACATAGCCTCAATTTGGTGAAAAAGGCCAATGGCAAATTTTCTTCTAAGACTGAACAAGTGAATTGAAAAAGAGTCTCAAATTGGTGAAAAGGCCAATGGCTTGGTTTTCTGAAACAGAATTTTTAAATAAATTTGCCTCCAAGCCTTGAATAGGCAAATGACAAAGTTTTACTGAGACAGTAAAGTGCGTAGGGAGGTTCTATACTAACAGACTTGAATAGGCCAATTGCAAAAAAATTCAAAGACTGTACAAGTGAATTGAAAAAACATAGCCTCAATTTGGTGAAAAAGGCCAATGGCAAATTTTCTTCTAAGACTGAACAAGTGAATTGAAAAAAGAGTCTCAAATTGGTGAAAAGGCCAATGGCTTGGTTTTCTGAAACAGAATTTTTTAAATAAATTTGCCTCAAGCCTTGAATAGGCAAATGACAAAGTTTTTACTGAGACACAGTAAAGTGCGTAGGGAGGTTCTATACTAACAGACTTGAATAGGCCAATTGCAAAAAAAAATTCAAAGACTGTACAAGTGAATTGAAAAAACATAGCCTCAATTTGGTGAAAAAGGCCAATGGCAAATTTTCTTCTAAGACTGAACAAGTGAATTGAAAAAAGAGTCTCAAATTGGTGAAAAGGCCAATGGCTTGGTTTTCTGAAACAGAATTTTTTAAATAAATTTGCCTCCAAGCCTTGAATAGGCAAATGACAAAGTTTTTACTGAGACAGTAAAGTGCGTAGGGAGGTTCTATACTAACAGACTTGAATAGGCCAATTGCAAAAAAAAATTCAAAGACTGTACAAGTGAATTGAAAAAACATAGCCTCAATTTGGTGAAAAAGGCCAATGGCAAATTTTCTTCTAAGACTGAACAAGTGAATTGAAAAAAAGAGTCTCAAATTGGTGAAAAGGCCAATGGCTTGGTTTTTCTGAAACAGAATTTTTAAATAAATTTGCCTCCAAGCCTTGAATAGGCAAATGACAAAGTTTTTACTGAGACAGTAAAGTGCGTAGGGAGGTTCTATACTAACAGACTTGAATAGGCCAATTGCAAAAAAAATTCAAAGACTGTACAAGTGAATTGAAAAAACATAGCCTCAATTTGGTGAAAAAGGCCAATGGCAAATTTTCTTCTAAGACTGAACAAGTGAATTGAAAAAAGAGTCTCAAATTGGTGAAAAGGCCAATGGCTTGGTTTTCTGAAACAGAAGAATTTTTAAATAAATTTGCCTCAAGCCTTGAATAGGCAAATGACAAAGTTTTACTGAGACAGTAAAGTGCGTAGGGAGGTTCTATACTAACAGACTTGAATAGGCCAATTGCAAAAAAATTCAAAGACTGTACAAGTGAATTGAAAAAACATAGCCTCAATTTGGTGAAAAAGGCCAATGGCAAATTTTCTTCTAAGACTGAACAAGTGAATTGAAAAAAGAGTCTCAAATTGGTGAAAAGGCCAATGGCTTGGTTTTCTGAAACAGAATTTTTAAATAAATTTGCCTCCAAGCCTTGAATAGGCAAATGACAAAGTTTTTACTGAGACAGTAAAGTGCGTAGGGAGGTTCTATACTAACAGACTTGAATAGGCCAATTGCAAAAAAATTCAAAGACTGTACAAGTGAATTGAAAAAACATAGCCTCAATTTGGTGAAAAAGGCCAATGGCAAATTTTCTTCTAAGACTGAACAAGTGAATTGAAAAAAGAGTCTCAAATTGGTGAAAAGGCCAATGGCTTGGTTTTCTGAAACAACAATTTTTAAATAAATTTGCCTCAAGCCTTGAATAGGCAAATGACAAAGTTTTACTGAGACAGTAAAGTGCGTAGGGAGGTTCTATACTAACAGACTTGAATAGGCCAATTGCAAAAAAATTCAAAGACTGTACAAGTGAATTGAAAAAACATAGCCTCAATTTGGTGAAAAAGGCCAATGGCAAATTTTCTTCTAAGACTGAACAAGTGAATTGAAAAAAGAGTCTCAAATTGGTGAAAAGGCCAATGGCTTGGTTTTCTGAAACAGAATTTTTTAAATAAATTTGCCTCAAGCCTTGAATAGGCAAATGACAAAGTTTTACTGAGACAGTAAAGTGCGTAGGGAGGTTCTATACTAACAGACTTGAATAGGCCAATTGCAAAAAAATTCAAAGACTGTACAAGTGAATTGAAAAAACATAGCCTCAATTTGGTGAAAAAGGCCAATGGCAAATTTTCTTCTAAGACTGAACAAGTGAATTGAAAAAGAGTCTCAAATTGGTGAAAAGGCCAATGGCTTGGTTTTTCTGAAACAGAATTTTTTAAATAAATTTGCCTCAAGCCTTGAATAGGCAAATGACAAAGTTTTTACTGAGACAGTAAAGTGCGTAGGGAGGTTCTATACTAACAGACTTGAATAGGCCAATTGCAAAAAAATTCAAAGACTGTACAAGTGAATTGAAAAAACATAGCCTCAATTTGGTGAAAAAGGCCAATGGCAAATTTTCTTCTAAGACTGAACAAGTGAATTGAAAAAAGAGTCTCAAATTGGTGAAAAGGCCAATGGCTTGGTTTTCTGAAACAGAATTTTTAAATAAATTTGCCTCCAAGCCTTGAATAGGCAAATGACAAAGTTTTTACTGAGACAGTAAAGTGCGTAGGGAGGTTCTATACTAACAGACTTGAATAGGCCAATTGCAAAAAAATTCAAAGACTGTACAAGTGAATTGAAAAAACATAGCCTCAATTTGGTGAAAAAGGCCAATGGCAAATTTTCTTCTAAGACTGAACAAGTGAATTGAAAAAAGAGTCTCAAATTGGTGAAAAGGCCAATGGCTTGGTTTTCTGAAACAGAATTTTTTAAATAAATTTGCCTCAAGCCTTGAATAGGCAAATGACAAAGTTTTACTGAGACAGTAAAGTGCGTAGGGAGGTTCTATACTAACAGACTTGAATAGGCCAATTGCAAAAAAAATTCAAAGACTGTACAAGTGAATTGAAAAAACATAGCCTCAATTTGGTGAAAAAGGCCAATGGCAAATTTTCTTCTAAGACTGAACAAGTGAATTGAAAAAAGAGTCTCAAATTGGTGAAAAGGCCAATGGCTTGGTTTTCTGAAACAGAATTTTTTAAATAAATTTGCCTCCAAGCCTTGAATAGGCAAATGACAAAGTTTTACTGAGACAGTAAAGTGCGTAGGGAGGTTCTATACTAACAGACTTGAATAGGCCAATTGCAAAAAAATTCAAAGACTGTACAAGTGAATTGAAAAAACATAGCCTCAATTTGGTGAAAAAGGCCAATGGCAAATTTTCTTCTAAGACTGAACAAGTGAATTGAAAAAAGAGTCTCAAATTGGTGAAAAGGCCAATGGCTTGGTTTTCTGAAACAGATTTTTTAAATAAATTTGCCTCCAAGCCTTGAATAGGCAAATGACAAAGTTTTACTGAGACAGTAAAGTGCGTAGGGAGGTTCTATACTAACAGACTTGAATAGGCCAATTGCAAAAAAATTCAAAGACTGTACAAGTGAATTGAAAAAACATAGCCTCAATTTGGTGAAAAAGGCCAATGGCAAATTTTCTTCTAAGACTGAACAAGTGAATTGAAAAAAGAGTCTCAAATTGGTGAAAAGGCCAATGGCTTGGTTTTCTGAAACAGATTTTTTAAATAAATTTGCCTCAAGCCTTGAATAGGCAAATGACAAAGTTTTACTGAGACAGTAAAGTGCGTAGGGAGGTTCTATACTAACAGACTTGAATAGGCCAATTGCAAAAAAATTCAAAGACTGTACAAGTGAATTGAAAAAACATAGCCTCAATTTGGTGAAAAAGGCCAATGGCAAATTTTCTTCTAAGACTGAACAAGTGAATTGAAAAAAAGAGTCTCAAATTGGTGAAAAGGCCAATGGCTTGGTTTTCTGAAACAGAATTTTTAAATAAATTTGCCTCCAAGCCTTGAATAGGCAAATGACAAAGTTTTTACTGAGACAGTAAAGTGCGTAGGGAGGTTCTATACTAACAGACTTGAATAGGCCAATTGCAAAAAAATTCAAAGACTGTACAAGTGAATTGAAAAAACATAGCCTCAATTTGGTGAAAAAGGCCAATGGCAAATTTTCTTCTAAGACTGAACAAGTGAATTGAAAAAAGAGTCTCAAATTGGTGAAAAGGCCAATGGCTTGGTTTTTCTGAAACAGAATTTTTTAAATAAATTTGCCTCAAGCCTTGAATAGGCAAATGACAAAGTTTTTACTGAGACAGTAAAGTGCGTAGGGAGGTTCTATACTAACAGACTTGAATAGGCCAATTGCAAAAAAATTCAAAGACTGTACAAGTGAATTGAAAAAACATAGCCTCAATTTGGTGAAAAAGGCCAATGGCAAATTTTCTTCTAAGACTGAACAAGTGAATTGAAAAAAGAGTCTCAAATTGGTGAAAAGGCCAATGGCTTGGTTTTCTGAAACAGAATTTTTTAAATAAATTTGCCTCAAGCCTTGAATAGGCAAATGACAAAGTTTTTACTGAGACAGTAAAGTGCGTAGGGAGGTTCTATACTAACAGACTTGAATAGGCCAATTGCAAAAAAATTCAAAGACTGTACAAGTGAATTGAAAAAACATAGCCTCAATTTGGTGAAAAAGGCCAATGGCAAATTTTCTTCTAAGACTGAACAAGTGAATTGAAAAAAGAGTCTCAAATTGGTGAAAAGGCCAATGGCTTGGTTTTCTGAAACAGAATTTTTAAATAAATTTGCCTCAAGCCTTGAATAGGCAAATGACAAAGTTTTTACTGAGACAGTAAAGTGCGTAGGGAGGTTCTATACTAACAGACTTGAATAGGCCAATTGCAAAAAAATTCAAAGACTGTACAAGTGAATTGAAAAAACATAGCCTCAATTTGGTGAAAAAGGCCAATGGCAAATTTTCTTCTAAGACTGAACAAGTGAATTGAAAAAAGAGTCTCAAATTGGTGAAAAGGCCAATGGCTTGGTTTTTTCTGAAACAGAATTTTTAAATAAATTTGCCTCAAGCCTTGAATAGGCAAATGACAAAGTTTTTACTGAGACAGTAAAGTGCGTAGGGAGGTTCTATACTAACAGACTTGAATAGGCCAATTGCAAAAAAATTCAAAGACTGTACAAGTGAATTGAAAAAACATAGCCTCAATTTGGTGAAAAAGGCCAATGGCAAATTTTCTTCTAAGACTGAACAAGTGAATTGAAAAAAGAGTCTCAAATTGGTGAAAAGGCCAATGGCTTGGTTTTCTGAAAACAATTTTTTTAAATAAATTTGCCTCAAGCCTTGAATAGGCAAATGACAAAGTTTTTACTGAGACAGTAAAGTGCGTAGGGAGGTTCTATACTAACAGACTTGAATAGGCCAATTGCAAAAAAAATTCAAAGACTGTACAAGTGAATTGAAAAAACATAGCCTCAATTTGGTGAAAAAGGCCAATGGCAAATTTTCTTCTAAGACTGAACAAGTGAATTGAAAAAAGAGTCTCAAATTGGTGAAAAGGCCAATGGCTTGTTTTTCTGAAACAGAATTTTTTTAAATAAATTTGCCTCCAAGCCTTGAATAGGCAAATGACAAAGTTTTTACTGAGACAGTAAAGTGCGTAGGGAGGTTCTATACTAACAGACTTGAATAGGCCAATTGCAAAAAAATTCAAAGACTGTACAAGTGAATGAATTGAAAAAACATAGCCTCAATTTGGTGAAAAAGGCCAATGGCAAATTTTCTTCTAAGACTGAACAAGTGAATTGAAAAAAGAGTCTCAAATTGGTGAAAAGGCCAATGGCTTGGTTTTCTGAAACAGAATTTTTTAAATAAATTTGCCTCAAGCCTTGAATAGGCAAATGACAAAGTTTTTACTGAGACAGTAAAGTGCGTAGGGAGGTTCTATACTAACAGACTTGAATAGGCCAATTGCAAAAAAATTCAAAGACTGTACAAGTGAATTGAAAAAACATAGCCTCAATTTGGTGAAAAAGGCCAATGGCAAATTTTCTTCTAAGACTGAACAAGTGAATTGAAAAAAGAGTCTCAAATTTGGTGAAAAGGCCAATGGCTTGGTTTTTTCTGAAACAGAATTTTTAAATAAATTTGCCTCAAGCCTTGAATAGGCAAATGACAAATTTTACTGAGACAGTAAAGTGCGTAGGGAGGTTCTATACTAACAGACTTGAATAGGCCAATTGCAAAAAAATTCAAAGACTGTACAAGTGAATTGAAAAAACATAGCCTCAATTTGGTGAAAAAGGCCAATGGCAAATTTTCTTCTAAGACTGAACAAGTGAATTGAAAAAAGAGTCTCAAATTGGTGAAAAGGCCAATGGCTTGGTTTTCTGAAACAGAATTTTTTTAAATAAATTTGCCTCAAGCCTTGAATAGGCAAATGACAAAGTTTTACTGAGACAGTAAAGTGCGTAGGGAGGTTCTATACTAACAGACTTGAATAGGCCAATTGCAAAAAAATTCAAAGACTGTACAAGTGAATTGAAAAAACATAGCCTCAATTTGGTGAAAAAGGCCAATGGCAAATTTTCTTCTAAGACTGAACAAGTGAATTGAAAAAAGAGTCTCAAATTGGTGAAAAGGCCAATGGCTTGGTTTTTCTGAAACAGAATTTTTAAATAAATTTGCCTCAAGCCTTGAATAGGCAAATGACAAAGTTTTTACTGAGACAGTAAAGTGCGTAGGGAGGTTCTATACTAACAGACTTGAATAGGCCAATTGCAAAAAAATTCAAAGACTGTACAAGTGAATTGAAAAAACATAGCCTCAATTTGGTGAAAAAGGCCAATGGCAAATTTTCTTCTAAGACTGAACAAGTGAATTGAAAAAAGAGTCTCAAATTGGTGAAAAGGCCAATGGCTTGGTTTTTCTGAAACAGAATTTTTAAATAAATTTGCCTCAAGCCTTGAATAGGCAAATGACAAAGTTTTACTGAGACAGTAAAGTGCGTAGGGAGGTTCTATACTAACAGACTTGAATAGGCCAATTGCAAAAAAATTCAAAGACTGTACAAGTGAATTGAAAAAACATAGCCTCAATTTGGTGAAAAAGGCCAATGGCAAATTTTCTTCTAAGACTGAACAAGTGAATTGAAAAAGAGTCTCAAATTGGTGAAAAGGCCAATGGCTTGGTTTTCTGAAACAGAATTTTTAAATAAATTTGCCTCAAGCCTTGAATAGGCAAATGACAAAGTTTTACTGAGACAGTAAAGTGCGTAGGGAGGTTCTATACTAACAGACTTGAATAGGCCAATTGCAAAAAAATTCAAAGACTGTACAAGTGAATTGAAAAAACATAGCCTCAATTTGGTGAAAAAGGCCAATGGCAAATTTTCTTCTAAGACTGAACAAGTGAATTGAAAAAAGAGTCTCAAATTGGTGAAAAGGCCAATGGCTTGGTTTTCTGAAACAGAATTTTTAAATAAATTTGCCTCAAGCCTTGAATAGGCAAATGACAAAGTTTTTACTGAGACAGTAAAGTGCGTAGGGAGGTTCTATACTAACAGACTTGAATAGGCCAATTGCAAAAAAATTCAAAGACTGTACAAGTGAATTGAAAAAACATAGCCTCAATTTGGTGAAAAAGGCCAATGGCAAATTTTCTTCTAAGACTGAACAAGTGAATTGAAAAAAGAGTCTCAAATTGGTGAAAAGGCCAATGGCTTGGTTTTCTGAAACAGAAATTTTTAAATAAATTTGCCTCAAGCCTTGAATAGGCAAATGACAAAGTTTTTACTGAGACAGTAAAGTGCGTAGGGAGGTTCTATACTAACAGACTTGAATAGGCCAATTGCAAAAAAATTCAAAGACTGTACAAGTGAATTGAAAAAACATAGCCTCAATTTGGTGAAAAAGGCCAATGGCAAATTTTCTTCTAAGACTGAACAAGTGAATTGAAAAAAGAGTCTCAAATTGGTGAAAAGGCCAATGGCTTGGTTTTCTGAAAAACAGAATTTTTTAAATAAATTTGCCTCAAGCCTTGAATAGGCAAATGACAAAGTTTTACTGAGACAGTAAAGTGCGTAGGGAGGTTCTATACTAACAGACTTGAATAGGCCAATTGCAAAAAAATTCAAAGACTGTACAAGTGAATTGAAAAAACATAGCCTCAATTTGGTGAAAAAGGCCAATGGCAAATTTTCTTCTAAGACTGAACAAGTGAATTGAAAAAAGAGTCTCAAATTGGTGAAAAGGCCAATGGCTTGGTTTTCTGAAACAGAAATTTTTAAATAAATTTGCCTCCAAGCCTTGAATAGGCAAATGACAAAGTTTTACTGAGACAGTAAAGTGCGTAGGGAGGTTCTATACTAACAGACTTGAATAGGCCAATTGCAAAAAAATTCAAAGACTGTACAAGTGAATTGAAAAAACATAGCCTCAATTTGGTGAAAAAGGCCAATGGCAAATTTTCTTCTAAGACTGAACAAGTGAATTGAAAAAAGAGTCTCAAATTGGTGAAAAGGCCAATGGCTTGGTTTTCTGAAACAGAATTTTTTTTTAAATAAATTTGCCTCCAAGCCTTGAATAGGCAAATGACAAAGTTTTTACTGAGACAGTAAAGTGCGTAGGGAGGTTCTATACTAACAGACTTGAATAGGCCAATTGCAAAAAAATTCAAAGACTGTACAAGTGAATTGAAAAAACATAGCCTCAATTTGGTGAAAAAGGCCAATGGCAAATTTTCTTCTAAGACTGAACAAGTGAATTGAAAAAAGAGTCTCAAATTGGTGAAAAGGCCAATGGCTTGGTTTTCTGAAACAGAATTTTTTAAATAAATTTGCCTCAAGCCTTGAATAGGCAAATGACAAAGTTTTTACTGAGACAGTAAAGTGCGTAGGGAGGTTCTATACTAACAGACTTGAATAGGCCAATTGCAAAAAAATTCAAAGACTGTACAAGTGAATTGAAAAAACATAGCCTCAATTTGGTGAAAAAGGCCAATGGCAAATTTTCTTCTAAGACTGAACAAGTGAATTGAAAAAAGAGTCTCAAATTGGTGAAAAGGCCAATGGCTTGGTTTTCTGAAACAGAAATTTTTAAATAAATTTGCCTCCAAGCCTTGAATAGGCAAATGACAAAGTTTTACTGAGACAGTAAAGTGCGTGCGGGGAGGTTCTATACTAACAGACTTGAATAGGCCAATTGCAAAAAAATTCAAAGACTGTACAAGTGAATTGAAAAAACATAGCCTCAATTTGGTGAAAAAGGCCAATGGCAAATTTTCTTCTAAGACTGAACAAGTGAATTGAAAAAAGAGTCTCAAATTGGTGAAAAGGCCAATGGCTTGGTTTTCTGAAACAGAATTTTTAAATAAATTTGCCTCCAAGCCTTGAATAGGCAAATGACAAAGTTTTACTGAGACAGTAAAGTGCGTAGGGAGGTTCTATACTAACAGACTTGAATAGGCCAATTGCAAAAAAATTCAAAGACTGTACAAGTGAATTGAAAAAACATAGCCTCAATTTGGTGAAAAAGGCCAATGGCAAATTTTCTTCTAAGACTGAACAAGTGAATTGAAAAAAGAGTCTCAAATTGGTGAAAAGGCCAATGGCTTGGTTTTCTGAAACAGAATTTTTTAAATAAATTTGCCTCCAAGCCTTGAATAGGCAAATGACAAAGTTTTTACTGAGACAGTAAAGTGCGTAGGGAGGTTCTATACTAACAGACTTGAATAGGCCAATTGCAAAAAAATTCAAAGACTGTACAAGTGAATTGAAAAAACATAGCCTCAATTTGGTGAAAAAGGCCAATGGCAAATTTTCTTCTAAGACTGAACAAGTGAATTGAAAAAAGAGTCTCAAATTGGTGAAAAGGCCAATGGCTTGGTTTTCTGAAACAGAATTTTTAAATAAATTTGCCTCAAGCCTTGAATAGGCAAATGACAAAGTTTTTACTGAGACAGTAAAGTGCGTAGGGAGGTTCTATACTAACAGACTTGAATAGGCCAATTGCAAAAAAAATTCAAAGACTGTACAAGTGAATTGAAAAAACATAGCCTCAATTTGGTGAAAAAGGCCAATGGCAAATTTTCTTCTAAGACTGAACAAGTGAATTGAAAAAAGAGTCTCAAATTGGTGAAAAGGCCAATGGCTTGGTTTTCTGAAACAGAATTTTTTAAATAAATTTGCCTCAAGCCTTGAATAGGCAAATGACAAAGTTTTTACTGAGACAGTAAAGTGCGTAGGGAGGTTCTATACTAACAGACTTGAATAGGCCAATTGCAAAAAAATTCAAAGACTGTACAAGTGAATTGAAAAAACATAGCCTCAATTTGGTGAAAAAGGCCAATGGCAAATTTTCTTCTAAGACTGAACAAGTGAATTGAAAAAGAGTCTCAAATTGGTGAAAAGGCCAATGGCTTGGTTTTTCTGAAACAGAATTTTTTAAATAAATTTGCCTCCAAGCCTTGAATAGGCAAATGACAAAGTTTTTACTGAGACAGTAAAGTGCGTAGGGAGGTTCTATACTAACAGACTTGAATAGGCCAATTGCAAAAAAATTCAAAGACTGTACAAGTGAATTGAAAAAACATAGCCTCAATTTGGTGAAAAAGGCCAATGGCAAATTTTCTTCTAAGACTGAACAAGTGAATGAAAAAAGAGTCTCAAATTGGTGAAAAGGCCAATGGCTTGGTTTTCTGAAACAGAATTTTTTAAATAAATTTGCCTCAAGCCTTGAATAGGCAAATGACAAAGTTTTTACTGAGACAGTAAAGTGCGTAGGGAGGTTCTATACTAACAGACTTGAATAGGCCAATTGCAAAAAAATTCAAAGACTGTACAAGTGAATTGAAAAAACATAGCCTCAATTTGGTGAAAAAGGCCAATGGCAAATTTTCTTCTAAGACTGAACAAGTGAATTGAAAAAGAGTCTCAAATTGGTGAAAAGGCCAATGGCTTGGTTTTCTGAAACAGAATTTTTTAAATAAATTTGCCTCCAAGCCTTGAATAGGCAAATGACAAAGTTTTTACTGAGACAGTAAAGTGCGTAGGGAGGTTCTATACTAACAGACTTGAATAGGCCAATTGCAAAAAAATTCAAAGACTGTACAAGTGAATTGAAAAAACATAGCCTCAATTTGGTGAAAAAGGCCAATGGCAAATTTTCTTCTAAGACTGAACAAGTGAATTGAAAAAAGAGTCTCAAATTGGTGAAAAGGCCAATGGCTTGGTTTTCTGAAACAGAAATTTTTAAATAAATTTGCCTCCAAGCCTTGAATAGGCAAATGACAAAGTTTTTACTGAGACAGTAAAGTGCGTAGGGAGGTTCTATACTAACAGACTTGAATAGGCCAATTGCAAAAAAATTCAAAGACTGTACAAGTGAATTGAAAAAACATAGCCTCAATTTGGTGAAAAAGGCCAATGGCAAATTTTCTTCTAAGACTGAACAAGTGAATTGAAAAAAGAGTCTCAAATTGGTGAAAAGGCCAATGGCTTGGTTTTCTGAAACAGAATTTTTTAAATAAATTTGCCTCCAAGCCTTGAATAGGCAAATGACAAAGTTTTACTGAGACAGTAAAGTGCGTAGGGAGGTTCTATACTAACAGACTTGAATAGGCCAATTGCAAAAAAATTCAAAGACTGTACAAGTGAATTGAAAAAACATAGCCTCAATTTGGTGAAAAAGGCCAATGGCAAATTTTCTTCTAAGACTGAACAAGTGAATTGAAAAAAGAGTCTCAAATTGGTGAAAAGGCCAATGGCTTGGTTTTCTGAAACAGAATTTTTAAATAAATTTGCCTCCAAGCCTTGAATAGGCAAATGACAAAGTTTTTACTGAGACAGTAAAGTGCGTAGGGAGGTTCTATACTAACAGACTTGAATAGGCCAATTGCAAAAAAATTCAAAGACTGTACAAGTGAATTGAAAAAACATAGCCTCAATTTGGTGAAAAAGGCCAATGGCAAATTTTCTTCTAAGACTGAACAAGTGAATTGAAAAGAGTCTCAAATTGGTGAAAAGGCCAATGGCTTGGTTTTCTGAAACAGAATTTTTTAAATAAATTTGCCTCCAAGCCTTGAATAGGCAAATGACAAAGTTTTTACTGAGACAGTAAAGTGCGTAGGGAGGTTCTATACTAACAGACTTGAATAGGCCAATTGCAAAAAAATTCAAAGACTGTACAAGTGAATTGAAAAAACATAGCCTCAATTTGGTGAAAAAGGCCAATGGCAAATTTTCTTCTAAGACTGAACAAGTGAATTGAAAAAAGAGTCTCAAATTGGTGAAAAGGCCAATGGCTTGTTTTTCTGAAACAGAATTTTTAAATAAATTTGCCTCCAAGCCTTGAATAGGCAAATGACAAAGTTTTACTGAGACAGTAAAGTGCGTAGGGAGGTTCTATACTAACAGACTTGAATAGGCCAATTGCAAAAAAATTCAAAGACTGTACAAGTGAATTGAAAAAACATAGCCTCAATTTGGTGAAAAAGGCCAATGGCAAATTTTCTTCTAAGACTGAACAAGTGAATTGAAAAAAGAGTCTCAAATTGGTGAAAAGGCCAATGGCTTGGTTTTCTGAAACAGAATTTTTAAATAAATTTGCCTCCAAGCCTTGAATAGGCAAATGACAAAGTTTTTACTGAGACAGTAAAGTGCGTAGGGAGGTTCTATACTAACAGACTTGAATAGGCCAATTGCAAAAAAATTCAAAGACTGTACAAGTGAATTGAAAAAACATAGCCTCAATTTGGTGAAAAAGGCCAATGGCAAATTTTCTTCTAAGACTGAACAAGTGAATTGAAAAAAGAGTCTCAAATTGGTGAAAAGGCCAATGGCTTGGTTTTCTGAAACAGAAATTTTTAAATAAATTTGCCTCCAAGCCTTGAATAGGCAAATGACAAAGTTTTTACTGAGACAGTAAAGTGCGTAGGGAGGTTCTATACTAACAGACTTGAATAGGCCAATTGCAAAAAAATTCAAAGACTGTACAAGTGAATTGAAAAAACATAGCCTCAATTTGGTGAAAAAGGCCAATGGCAAATTTTCTTCTAAGACTGAACAAGTGAATTGAAAAAAGAGTCTCAAATTGGTGAAAAGGCCAATGGCTTGGTTTTTTCTGAAACAGAATTTTTTTAAATAAATTTGCCTCCAAGCCTTGAATAGGCAAATGACAAAGTTTTACTGAGACAGTAAAGTGCGTAGGGAGGTTCTATACTAACAGACTTGAATAGGCCAATTGCAAAAAAAATTCAAAGACTGTACAAGTGAATTGAAAAAACATAGCCTCAATTTGGTGAAAAAGGCCAATGGCAAATTTTCTTCTAAGACTGAACAAGTGAATTGAAAAAAGAGTCTCAAATTGGTGAAAAGGCCAATGGCTTGGTTTTCTGAAACAGAATTTTTAAATAAATTTGCCTCCAAGCCTTGAATAGGCAAATGACAAAGTTTTTACTGAGACAGTAAAGTGCGTAGGGAGGTTCTATACTAACAGACTTGAATAGGCCAATTGCAAAAAAATTCAAAGACTGTACAAGTGAATTGAAAAAACATAGCCTCAATTTGGTGAAAAAGGCCAATGGCAAATTTTCTTCTAAGACTGAACAAGTGAATTGAAAAAAGAGTCTCAAATTGGTGAAAAGGCCAATGGCTTGGTTTTCTGAAACAGAATTTTTAAATAAATTTGCCTCCAAGCCTTGAATAGGCAAATGACAAGTTTTTACTGAGACAGTAAAGTGCGTAGGGAGGTTCTATACTAACAGACTTGAATAGGCCAATTGCAAAAAAATTCAAAGACTGTACAAGTGAATTGAAAAAACATAGCCTCAATTTGGTGAAAAAGGCCAATGGCAAATTTTCTTCTAAGACTGAACAAGTGAATTGAAAAAAGAGTCTCAAATTGGTGAAAAGGCCAATGGCTTGGTTTTCTGAAACAGAATTTTTAAATAAATTTGCCTCCAAGCCTTGAATAGGCAAATGACAAAGTTTTACTGAGACAGTAAAGTGCGTAGGGAGGTTCTATACTAACAGACTTGAATAGGCCAATTGCAAAAAAATTCAAAGACTGTACAAGTGAATTGAAAAAACATAGCCTCAATTTGGTGAAAAAGGCCAATGGCAAATTTTCTTCTAAGACTGAACAAGTGAATTGAAAAAAGAGTCTCAAATTGGTGAAAAGGCCAATGGCTTGGTTTTCTGAAACAGAATTTTTTAAATAAATTTGCCTCAAGCCTTGAATAGGCAAATGACAAAGTTTTACTGAGACAGTAAAGTGCGTAGGGAGGTTCTATACTAACAGACTTGAATAGGCCAATTGCAAAAAAATTCAAAGACTGTACAAGTGAATTGAAAAAACATAGCCTCAATTTGGTGAAAAAGGCCAATGGCAAATTTTCTTCTAAGACTGAACAAGTGAATTGAAAAAGAGTCTCAAATTGGTGAAAAGGCCAATGGCTTGGTTTTCTGAAACAGAATTTTTTAAATAAATTTGCCTCAAGCCTTGAATAGGCAAATGACAAAGTTTTTACTGAGACAGTAAAGTGCGTAGGGAGGTTCTATACTAACAGACTTGAATAGGCCAATTGCAAAAAAATTCAAAGACTGTACAAGTGAATTGAAAAAACATAGCCTCAATTTGGTGAAAAAGGCCAATGGCAAATTTTCTTCTAAGACTGAACAAGTGAATTAAAAAAAAGAGTCTCAAATTGGTGAAAAGGCCAATGGCTTGGTTTTCTGAAACAGAATTTTTAAATAAATTTGCCTCCAAGCCTTGAATAGGCAAATGACAAAGTTTTACTGAGACAGTAAAGTGCGTAGGGAGGTTCTATACTAACAGACTTGAATAGGCCAATTGCAAAAAAATTCAAAGACTGTACAAGTGAATTGAAAAAACATAGCCTCAATTTGGTGAAAAAGGCCAATGGCAAATTTTCTTCTAAGACTGAACAAGTGAATTGAAAAAAGAGTCTCAAATTGGTGAAAAGGCCAATGGCTTGGTTTTCTGAAACAGAATTTTTTAAATAAATTTGCCTCCAAGCCTTGAATAGGCAAATGACAAAGTTTTTACTGAGACAGTAAAGTGCGTAGGGAGGTTCTATACTAACAGACTTGAATAGGCCAATTGCAAAAAAATTCAAAGACTGTACAAGTGAATTGAAAAAACATAGCCTCAATTTGGTGAAAAAGGCCAATGGCAATTTTCTTCTAAGACTGAACAAGTGAATTGAAAAAAGAGTCTCAAATTGGTGAAAAGGCCAATGGCTTGGTTTTCTGAAACAGATTTTTTTAAATAAATTTGCCTCAAGCCTTGAATAGGCAAATGACAAGTTTTTACTGAGACAGTAAAGTGCGTAGGGAGGTTCTATACTAACAGACTTGAATAGGCCAATTGCAAAAAAAAAATTCAAAGACTGTACAAGTGAATTGAAAAAACATAGCCTCAATTTGGTGAAAAAGGCCAATGGCAAATTTTCTTCTAAGACTGAACAAGTGAATTGAAAAAAGAGTCTCAAATTGGTGAAAAGGCCAATGGCTTGGTTTTCTGAAACAGAATTTTTAAATAAATTTGCCTCAAGCCTTGAATAGGCAAATGACAAAGTTTTTACTGAGACAGTAAAGTGCGTAGGGAGGTTCTATACTAACAGACTTGAATAGGCCAATTGCAAAAAAATTCAAAGACTGTACAAGTGAATTGAAAAACATAGCCTCAATTTGGTGAAAAAGGCCAATGGCAAATTTTCTTCTAAGACTGAACAAGTGAATTGAAAAAGAGTCTCAAATTGGTGAAAAGGCCAATGGCTTGGTTTTCTGAAACAGAATTTTTTAAATAAATTTGCCTCAAGCCTTGAATAGGCAAATGACAAAGTTTTACTGAGACAGTAAAGTGCGTAGGGAGGTTCTATACTAACAGACTTGAATAGGCCAATTGCAAAAATTCAATTCAAAGACTGTACAAGTGAATTGAAAAAACATAGCCTCAATTTGGTGAAAAAGGCCAATGGCAAATTTTCTTCTAAGACTGAACAAGTGAATTGAAAAAAGAGTCTCAAATTGGTGAAAAGGCCAATGGCTTGGTTTTCTGAAACAGAATTTTTTAAATAAATTTGCCTCAAGCCTTGAATAGGCAAATGACAAGTTTTACTGAGACAGTAAAGTGCGTAGGAGGAGGTTCTATACTAACAGACTTGAATAGGCCAATTGCAAAAAAATTCAAAGACTGTACAAGTGAATTGAAAAAACATAGCCTCAATTTGGTGAAAAAGGCCAATGGCAAATTTTCTTCTAAGACTGAACAAGTGAATTGAAAAAAGAGTCTCAAATTGGTGAAAAGGCCAATGGCTTGGTTTTCTGAAACAGAATTTTTTAAATAAATTTGCCTCAAGCCTTGAATAGGCAAATGACAAAGTTTTACTGAGACAGTAAAGTGCGTAGGGAGGTTCTATACTAACAGACTTGAATAGGCCAATTGCAAAAAAATTCAAAAGACTGTACAAGTGAATTGAAAAAACATAGCCTCAATTTGGTGAAAAAGGCCAATGGCAAATTTTCTTCTAAGACTGAACAAGTGAATTGAAAAAAGAGTCTCAAATTGGTGAAAAGGCCAATGGCTTGGTTTTCTGAAACAGAATTTTTAAATAAATTTGCCTCAAGCCTTGAATAGGCAAATGACAACAAAGTTTTACTGAGACAGTAAAGTGCGTAGGGAGGTTCTATACTAACAGACTTGATAGGGCCAATTGCAAAAAAAATTCAAAGACTGTACAAGTGAATTGAAAAAACATAGCCTCAATTTGGTGAAAAAGGCCAATGGCAAATTTTCTTCTAAGACTGAACAAGTGAATTGAAAAAAGAGTCTCAAATTGGTGAAAAGGCCAATGGCTTGGGTTTTCTGAAACAGAATTTTTAAATAAATTTGCCTCCAAGCCTTGAATAGGCAAATGACAAAGTTTTTACTGAGACAGTAAAGTGCGTAGGGAGGTTCTATACTAACAGACTTGAATAGGCCAATTGCAAAAAAAATTCAAAGACTGTACAAGTGAATTGAAAAAACATAGCCTCAATTTGGTGAAAAAGGCCAATGGCAAATTTTCTTCTAAGACTGAACAAGTGAATTGAAAAAAGAGTCTCAAATTGGTGAAAAGGCCAATGGCTTGGTTTTCTGAAACAGAATTTTTAAATAAATTTGCCTCAAGCCTTGAATAGGCAAATGACAAAGTTTTTACTGAGACAGTAAAGTGCGTAGGGAGGTTCTATACTAACAGACTTGAATAGGCCAATTGCAAAAAAATTCAAAGACTGTACAAGTGAATTGAAAAAACATAGCCTCAATTTGGTGAAAAAGGCCAATGGCAAATTTTCTTCTAAGACTGAACAAGTGAATTGAAAAAAGAGTCTCAAATTGGTGAAAAGGCCAATGGCTTGGTTTTCTGAAACAGAATTTTTAAATAAATTTGCCTCAAGCCTTGAATAGGCAAATGACAAAGTTTTACTGAGACAGTAAAGTGCGTAGGGAGGTTCTATACTAACAGACTTGAATAGGCCAATTGCAAAAAAATTCAAAGACTGTACAAGTGAATTGAAAAAACATAGCCTCAATTTGGTGAAAAAGGCCAATGGCAAATTTTCTTCTAAGACTGAACAAGTGAATTGAAAAAAGAGTCTCAAATTGGTGAAAAGGCCAATGGCTTGGTTTTTCTGAAACAGAATTTTTAAATAAATTTGCCTCCAAGCCTTGAATAGGCAAATGACAAAGTTTTACTGAGACAGTAAAGTGCGTAGGGAGGTTCTATACTAACAGACTTGAATAGGCCAATTGCAAAAAAATTCAAAGACTGTACAAGTGAATTGAAAAAACATAGCCTCAATTTGGTGAAAAAGGCCAATGGCAAATTTTCTTCTAAGACTGAACAAGTGAATTGAAAAAGAGTCTCAAATTGGTGAAAAGGCCAATGGCTTGGTTTTCTGAAACAGAATTTTTAAATAAATTTGCCTCAAGCCTTGAATAGGCAAATGACAAAGTTTTACTGAGACAGTAAAGTGCGTAGGGAGGTTCTATACTAACAGACTTGAATAGGCCAATTGCAAAAAAAATTCAAAGACTGTACAAGTGAATTGAAAAAACATAGCCTCAATTTGGTGAAAAAGGCCAATGGCAAATTTTCTTCTAAGACTGAACAAGTGAATTGAAAAAGAGTCTCAAATTGGTGAAAAGGCCAATGGCTTGTTTTTCTGAAACAGAATTTTTTAAATAAATTTGCCTCCAAGCCTTGAATAGGCAAATGACAAAGTTTTTACTGAGACAGTAAAGTGCGTAGGGAGGTTCTATACTAACAGACTTGAATAGGCCAATTGCAAAAAAATTCAAAGACTGTACAAGTGAATTGAAAAAACATAGCCTCAATTTGGTGAAAAAGGCCAATGGCAAATTTTCTTCTAAGACTGAACAAGTGAATTGAAAAAAGAGTCTCAAATTGGTGAAAAGGCCAATGGCTTGGTTTTCTGAAACAGAATTTTTAAATAAATTTGCCTCAAGCCTTGAATAGGCAAATGACAAAGTTTTACTGAGACAGTAAAGTGCGTAGGGAGGTTCTATACTAACAGACTTGAATAGGCCAATTGCAAAAAAATTCAAAGACTGTACAAGTGAATTGAAAAAACATAGCCTCAATTTGGTGAAAAAGGCCAATGGCAAATTTTCTTCTAAGACTGAACAAGTGAATTGAAAAAAAGAGTCTCAAATTGGTGAAAAGGCCAATGGCTTGGTTTTCTGAAACAGAATTTTTTAAATAAATTTGCCTCCAAGCCTTGAATAGGCAAATGACAAAGTTTTACTGAGACAGTAAAGTGCGTAGGGAGGTTCTATACTAACAGACTTGAATAGGCCAATTGCAAAAAAATTCAAAGACTGTACAAGTGAATTGAAAAAACATAGCCTCAATTTGGTGAAAAAGGCCAATGGCAAATTTTCTTCTAAGACTGAACAAGTGAATTGAAAAAAGAGTCTCAAATTGGTGAAAAGGCCAATGGCTTGGTTTTCTGAAACAAATTTTTTAAATAAATTTGCCTCAAGCCTTGAATAGGCAAATGACAAAGTTTTTACTGAGACAGTAAAGTGCGTAGGGAGGTTCTATACTAACAGACTTGAATAGGCCAATTGCAAAAAAATTCAAAGACTGTACAAGTGAATTGAAAAAACATAGCCTCAATTTGGTGAAAAAGGCCAATGGCAAATTTTCTTCTAAGACTGAACAAGTGAATTGAAAAAGAGTCTCAAATTGGTGAAAAGGCCAATGGCTTGGTTTTCTGAAACAGAAATTTTTAAATAAATTTGCCTCAAGCCTTGAATAGGCAAATGACAAAGTTTTACTGAGACAGTAAAGTGCGTAGGGAGGTTCTATACTAACAGACTTGAATAGGCCAATTGCAAAAAAATTCAAAGACTGTACAAGTGAATTGAAAAAACATAGCCTCAATTTGGTGAAAAAGGCCAATGGCAAATTTTCTTCTAAGACTGAACAAGTGAATTGAAAAAAGAGTCTCAAATTGGTGAAAAGGCCAATGGCTTGGTTTTCTGAAACAGAATTTTTTAAATAAATTTGCCTCCAAGCCTTGAATAGGCAAATGACAAAGTTTTACTGAGACAGTAAAGTGCGTAGGGAGGTTCTATACTAACAGACTTGAATAGGCCAATTGCAAAAAAATTCAAAGACTGTACAAGTGAATTGAAAAAACATAGCCTCAATTTGGTGAAAAAGGCCAATGGCAAATTTTCTTCTAAGACTGAACAAGTGAATTGAAAAAAAGAGTCTCAAATTGGTGAAAAGGCCAATGGCTTGGTTTTCTGAAACAGAATTTTTAAATAAATTTGCCTCAAGCCTTGAATAGGCAAATGACAAAGTTTTTACTGAGACAGTAAAGTGCGTAGGGAGGTTCTATACTAACAGACTTGAATAGGCCAATTGCAAAAAAATTCAAAGACTGTACAAGTGAATTGAAAAAACATAGCCTCAATTTTTGGTGAAAAAGGCCAATGGCA
This sequence comes from Aldrovandia affinis, assembly GCA_029706075.1. NCBI lineage: Eukaryota > Metazoa > Chordata > Actinopteri > Notacanthiformes > Halosauridae > Aldrovandia > Aldrovandia affinis. Next base: position 23,721 of record JAINUG010001005.1, read on the forward strand.
AATTTTCTTCTAAGACTGAACAAGTGAATTGAAAAAAAAGAGTCTCAAATTGGTGAAAAGGCCAATGGCTTGGTTTTCTGAAACAGAATTTTTTAAATAAATTTGCCTCCAAGCCTTGAATAGGCAAATGACAAAGTTTTTACTGAGACAGTAAAGTGCGTAGGGAGGTTCTATACTAACAGACTTGAATAGGCCAATTGCAAAAAAAATTCAAAGACTGTACAAGTGAATTGAAAAAACATAGCCTCAATTTGGTGAAAAAGGCCAATGGCAAATTTTCTTCTAAGACTGAACAAGTGAATTGAAAAAAGAGTCTCAAATTGGTGAAAAGGCCAATGGCTTGTTTTTCTGAAACAGAATTTTTAAATAAATTTGCCTCAAGCCTTGAATAGGCAAATGACAAAGTTTTTACTGAGACAGTAAAGTGCGTAGGGAGGTTCTATACTAACAGACTTGAATAGGCCAATTGCAAAAAAAAATTCAAAGACTGTACAAGTGAATTGAAAAAACATAGCCTCAATTTGGTGAAAAAGGCCAATGGCAAATTTTCTTCTAAGACTGAACAAGTGAATTGAAAAAAGAGTCTCAAATTGGTGAAAAGGCCAATGGCTTGGTTTTCTGAAACAGAATTTTTAAATAAATTTGCCTCAAGCCTTGAATAGGCAAATGACAAAGTTTTTACTGAGACAGTAAAGTGCGTAGGGAGGTTCTATACTAACAGACTTGAATAGGCCAATTGCAAAAAAATTCAAAGACTGTACAAGTGAATTGAAAAAACATAGCCTCAATTTGGTGAAAAAGGCCAATGGCAAATTTTCTTCTAAGACTGAACAAGTGAATTGAAAAAGAGTCTCAAATTGGTGAAAAGGCCAATGGCTTGGTTTTCTGAAACAGAATTTTTAAATAAATTTGCCTCCAAGCCTTGAATAGGCAAATGACAAAGTTTTTACTGAGACAGTAAAGTGCGTAGGGAGGTTCTATACTAACAGACTTGAATAGGCCAATTGCAAAAAAATTCAAAGACTGTACAAGTGAATTGAAAAAACATAGCCTCAATTTGGTGAAAAAGGCCAATGGCAAATTTTCTTCTAAGACTGAACAAGTGAAATTGAAAAAAGAGTCTCAAATTGGTGAAAAGGCCAATGGCTTGGTTTTTCTGAAACAGAATTTTTAAATAAATTTGCCTCCAAGCCTTGAATAGGCAAATGACAAAGTTTTTACTGAGACAGTAAAGTGCGTAGGGAGGTTCTATACTAACAGACTTGAATAGGCCAATTGCAAAAAAATTCAAAGACTGTACAAGTGAATTGAAAAAACATAGCCTCAATTTGGTGAAAAAGGCCAATGGCAAATTTTCTTCTAAGACTGAACAAGTGAATTGAAAAAAAGAGTCTCAAATTGGTGAAAAGGCCAATGGCTTGGTTTTCTGAAACAGAAATTTTTAAATAAATTTGCCTCAAGCCTTGAATAGGCAAATGACAAAGTTTTACTGAGACAGTAAAGTGCGTAGGGAGGTTCTATACTAACAGACTTGAATAGGCCAATTGCAAAAAAATTCAAAGACTGTACAAGTGAATTGAAAAAACATAGCCTCAATTTGGTGAAAAAGGCCAATGGCAAATTTTCTTCTAAGACTGAACAAGTGAATTGAAAAAGAGTCTCAAATTGGTGAAAAGGCCAATGGCTTGGTTTTCTGAAACAGAATTTTTAAATAAATTTGCCTCAAGCCTTGAATAGGCAAATGACAAAGTTTTTACTGAGACAGTAAAGTGCGCGTAGGGAGGTTCTATACTAACAGACTTGAATAGGCCAATTGCAAAAAAATTCAAAGACTGTACAAGTGAATTGAAAAAACATAGCCTCAATTTGGTGAAAAAGGCCAATGGCAAATTTTCTTCTAAGACTGAACAAGTGAATTGAAAAAAAGTCTCAAATTGGTGAAAAGGCCAATGGCTTGGTTTTCTGAAACAGATTTTTTAAATAAATTTGCCTCAAGCCTTGAATAGGCAAATGACAAAGTTTTTACTGAGACAGTAAAGTGCGTAGGGAGGTTCTATACTAACAGACTTGAATAGGCCAATTGCAAAAAAATTCAAAGACTGTACAAGTGAATTGAAAAAACATAGCCTCAATTTGGTGAAAAAGGCCAATGGCAAATTTTCTTCTAAGACTGAACAAGTGAATTGAAAAAAGAGTCTCAAATTGGTGAAAAGGCCAATGGCTTGGTTTTTCTGAAACAGAATTTTTTAAATAAATTTGCCTCCAAGCCTTGAATAGGCAAATGACAAAGTTTTTACTGAGACAGTAAAGTGCGTAGGGAGGTTCTATACTAACAGACTTGAATAGGCCAATTGCAAAAAAATTCAAAGACTGTACAAGTGAATTGAAAAAACATAGCCTCAATTTGGTGAAAAAGGCCAATGGCAAATTTCTTCTAAGACTGAACAAGTGAATTGAAAAAAGAGTCTCAAATTGGTGAAAAGGCCAATGGCTTGGTTTTCTGAAACAGAATTTTTAAATAAATTTGCCTCAAGCCTTGAATAGGCAAATGACAAAGTTTTACTGAGACAGTAAAGTGCGTAGGGAGGTTCTATACTAACAGACTTGAATAGGCCAATTGCAAAAAAATTCAAAGACTGTACAAGTGAATTGAAAAAACATAGCCTCAATTTGGTGAAAAGGCCAATGGCAAATTTTCTTCTAAGACTGAACAAGTGAATTGAAAAAGAGTCTCAAATTGGTGAAAAGGCCAATGGCTTGGTTTTCTGAAACAGAATTTTTAAATAAATTTGCCTCAAGCCTTGAATAGGCAAATGACAAAGTTTTTACTGAGACAGTAAAGTGCGTAGGGAGGTTCTATACTAACAGACTTGAATAGGCCAATTGCAAAAAAATTCAAAGACTGTACAAGTGAATTGAAAAAACATAGCCTCAATTTGGTGAAAAAGGCCAATGGCAAATTTTCTTCTAAGACTGAACAAGTGAATTGAAAAAGAGTCTCAAATTGGTGAAAAGGCCAATGGCTTGGTTTTCTGAAACAGAATTTTTAAATAAATTTGCCTCCAAGCCTTGAATAGGCAAATGACAAAGTTTTTACTGAGACAGTAAAGTGCGTAGGGAGGTTCTATACTAACAGACTTGAATAGGCCAATTGCAAAAAAATTCAAAGACTGTACAAGTGAATTGAAAAAACATAGCCTCAATTTGGTGAAAAAGGCCAATGGCAAATTTTCTTCTAAGACTGAACAAGTGAATTGAAAAAAGAGTCTCAAATTGGTGAAAAGGCCAATGGCTTGGTTTTCTGAAACAGAATTTTTAAATAAATTTGCCTCAAGCCTTGAATAGGCAAATGACAAAGTTTTTACTGAGACAGTAAAGTGCGTAGGGAGGTTCTATACTAACAGACTTGAATAGGCCAATTGCAAAAAAATTCAAAGACTGTACAAGTGAATTGAAAAAACATAGCCTCAATTTTTGAAAAAGGCCAATGGCAAATTTTCTTCTAAGACTGAACAAGTGAATTGAAAAAAGAGTCTCAAATTGGTGAAAAGGCCAATGGCTTGGTTTTCTGAAACAGAATTTTTTAAATAAATTTGCCTCAAGCCTTGAATAGGCAAATGACAAAGTTTTACTGAGACAGTAAAGTGCGTAGGGAGGTTCTATACTAACAGACTTGAATAGGCCAATTGCAAAAAAAATTCAAAGACTGTACAAGTGAATTGAAAAAACATAGCCTCAATTTGGTGAAAAAGGCCAATGGCAAATTTTCTTCTAAGACTGAACAAGTGAATTGAAAAAAAGTCTCAAATTGGTGAAAAGGCCAATGGCTTGGTTTTCTGAAACAGAATTTTTAAATAAATTTGCCTCAAGCCTTGAATAGGCAAATGACAAAGTTTTTTACTGAGACAGTAAAGTGCGTAGGGAGGTTCTATACTAACAGACTTGAATAGGCCAATTGCAAAAAAAATTCAAAGACTGTACAAGTGAATTGAAAAAACATAGCCTCAATTTGGTGAAAAAGGCCAATGGCAAATTTTCTTCTAAGACTGAACAAGTGAATTGAAAAAGAGTCTCAAATTGGTGAAAAGGCCAATGGCTTTGTTTTTCTGAAACAGAATTTTTAAATAAATTTGCCTCAAGCCTTGAATAGGCAAATGACAAAGTTTTACTGAGACAGTAAAGTGCGTAGGGAGGTTCTATACTAACAGACTTGAATAGGCCAATTGCAAAAAAATTCAAAGACTGTACAAGTGAATTTGAAAAAACATAGCCTCAATTTGGTGAAAAAGGCCAATGGCAAATTTTCTTCTAAGACTGAACAAGTGAATTGAAAAAAGAGTCTCAAATTGGTGAAAAGGCCAATGGCTTGGTTTTCTGAAACAGAAATTTTTAAATAAATTTGCCTCCAAGCCTTGAATAGGCAAATGACAAAGTTTTTACTGAGACAGTAAAGTGCGTAGGGAGGTTCTATACTAACAGACTTGAATAGGCCAATTGCAAAAAAATTCAAAGACTGTACAAGTGAATTGAAAAAACATAGCCTCAATTTGGTGAAAAAGGCCAATGGCAAATTTTCTTCTAAGACTGAACAAGTGAATTGAAAAAAGTCTCAAATTGGTGAAAAGGCCAATGGCTTGGTTTTCTGAAACAGAATTTTTAAATAAATTTGCCTCAAGCCTTGAATAGGCAAATGACAAAGTTTTTACTGAGACAGTAAAGTGCGTAGGGAGGTTCTATACTAACAGACTTGAATAGGCCAATTGCAAAAAAATTCAAAGACTGTACAAGTGAATTGAAAAAACATAGCCTCAATTTGGTGAAAAAGGCCAATGGCAAATTTTCTTCTAAGACTGAACAAGTGAATTGAAAAAAGAGTCTCAAATTGGTGAAAAGGCCAATGGCTTGGTTTTCTGAAACAGAATTTTTAAATAAATTTGCCTCAAGCCTTGAATAGGCAAATGACAAAGTTTTACTGAGACAGTAAAGTGCGTAGGGAGGTTCTATACTAACAGACTTGAATAGGCCAATTGCAAAAAAAATTCAAAGACTGTACAAGTGAATTGAAAAAACATAGCCTCAATTTGGTGAAAAAGGCCAATGGCAAATTTTCTTCTAAGACTGAACAAGTGAATTGAAAAAAGAGTCTCAAATTGGTGAAAAGGCCAATGGCTTGTTTTTTCTGAAACAGATTTTTTAAATAAATTTGCCTCCAAGCCTTGAATAGGCAAATGACAAAGTTTTTACTGAGACAGTAAAGTGCGTAGGGAGGTTCTATACTAACAGACTTGAATAGGCCAATTGCAAAAAAATTCAAAGACTGTACAAGTGAATTGAAAAAACATAGCCTCAATTTGGTGAAAAAGGCCAATGGCAAATTTTCTTCTAAGACTGAACAACAAGTGAATTGAAAAAAGAGTCTCAAATTGGTGAAAAGGCCAATGGCTTGGTTTTCTGAAACAGAATTTTTTAAATAAATTTGCCTCAAGCCTTGAATAGGCAAATGACAAAGTTTTTACTGAGACAGTAAAGTGCGTAGGGAGGTTCTATACTAACAGACTTGAATAGGCCAATTGCAAAAAAATTCAAAGACTGTACAAGTGAATTGAAAAAACATAGCCTCAATTTGGTGAAAAAGGCCAATGGCAAATTTTCTTCTAAGACTGAACAAGTGAATTGAAAAAAGAGTCTCAAATTGGTGAAAAGGCCAATGGCTTGGTTTTTCTGAAACAGAATTTTTTAAATAAATTTGCCTCCAAGCCTTGAATAGGCAAATGACAAAAGTTTTTACTGAGACAGTAAAGTGCGTAGGGAGGTTCTATACTAACAGACTTGAATAGGCCAATTGCAAAAAAAATTCAAAGACTGTACAAGTGAATTGAAAAAACATAGCCTCAATTTGGTGAAAAAGGCCAATGGCAAATTTTCTTCTAAGACTGAACAAGTGAATTGAAAAAAGAGTCTCAAATTGGTGAAAAGGCCAATGGCTTGGTTTTCTGAAACAGAATTTTTAAATAAATTTGCCTCAAGCCTTGAATAGGCAAATGACAAAGTTTTACTGAGACAGTAAAGTGCGTAGGGAGGTTCTATACTAACAGACTTGAATAGGCCAATTGCAAAAAAATTCAAAGACTGTACAAGTGAATTGAAAAAACATAGCCTCAATTTGGTGAAAAAGGCCAATGGCAAATTTTCTTCTAAGACTGAACAAGTGAATTGAAAAGAGTCTCAAATTGGTGAAAAGGCCAATGGCTTGGTTTTCTGAAACAGAATTTTTAAATAAATTTGCCTCAAGCCTTGAATAGGCAAATGACAAAGTTTTACTGAGACAGTAAAGTGCGTAGGGAGGTTCTATACTAACAGACTTGAATAGGCCAATTGCAAAAAAATTCAAAGACTGTACAAGTGAATTGAAAAAACATAGCCTCAATTTGGTGAAAAAGGCCAATGGCAAATTTTCTTCTAAGACTGAACAAGTGAATTGAAAAAAGAGTCTCAAATTGGTGAAAAGGCCAATGGCTTGGTTTTCTGAAACAGAATTTTTTAAATAAATTTGCCTCAAGCCTTGAATAGGCAAATGACAAAGTTTTTACTGAGACAGTAAAGTGCGTAGGGAGGTTCTATACTAACAGACTTGAATAGGCCAATTGCAAAAAAAATTCAAAGACTGTACAAGTGAATTGAAAAAACATAGCCTCAATTTGGTGAAAAAGGCCAATGGCAAATTTTCTTCTAAGACTGAACAAGTGAATTGAAAAAAGAGTCTCAAATTGGTGAAAAGGCCAATGGCTTGGTTTTTCTGAAACAGAATTTTTAAATAAATTTGCCTCAAGCCTTGAATAGGCAAATGACAAAGTTTTACTGAGACAGTAAAGTGCGTAGGGAGGTTCTATACTAACAGACTTGAATAGGCCAATTGCAAAAAAATTCAAAAGACTGTACAAGTGAATTGAAAAAACATAGCCTCAATTTGGTGAAAAAGGCCAATGGCAAATTTTCTTCTAAGACTGAACAAGTGAATTGAAAAAGAGTCTCAAATTGGTGAAAAGGCCAATGGCTTGGTTTTCTGAAACAGAATTTTTAAATAAATTTGCCTCCAAGCCTTGAATAGGCAAATGACAAAGTTTTTACTGAGACAGTAAAGTGCGTAGGGAGGTTCTATACTAACAGACTTGAATAGGCCAATTGCAAAAAAAATTCAAAGACTGTACAAGTGAATTGAAAAAACATAGCCTCAATTTGGTGAAAAAGGCCAATGGCAAATTTTCTTCTAAGACTGAACAAGTGAATTGAAAAAAGAGTCTCAAATTGGTGAAAAGGCCAATGGCTTGGTTTTCTGAAACAGAATTTTTAAATAAATTTGCCTCAAGCCTTGAATAGGCAAATGACAAAGTTTTACTGAGACAGTAAAGTGCGTAGGGAGGTTCTATACTAACAGACTTGAATAGGCCAATTGCAAAAAAATTCAAAGACTGTACAAGTGAATTGAAAAAACATAGCCTCAATTTGGTGAAAAAGGCCAATGGCAAATTTTCTTCTAAGACTGAACAAGTGAATTGAAAAAAGAGTCTCAAATTGGTGAAAAGGCCAATGGCTTGGTTTTCTGAAACAGAATTTTTAAATAAATTTGCCTCAAGCCTTGAATAGGCAAATGACAAAGTTTTTACTGAGACAGTAAAGTGCGTAGGGAGGTTCTATACTAACAGACTTGAATAGGCCAATTGCAAAAAAATTCAAAGACTGTACAAGTGAATTGAAAAAACATAGCCTCAATTTGGTGAAAAAGGCCAATGGCAAATTTTCTTCTAAGACTGAACAAGTGAATTGAAAAAAAGAGTCTCAAATTGGTGAAAAGGCCAATGGCTTGGTTTTCTGAAACAGAATTTTTTAAATAAATTTGCCTCAAGCCTTGAATAGGCAAATGACAAAGTTTTACTGAGACAGTAAAGTGCGTAGGGAGGTTCTATACTAACAGACTTGAATAGGCCAATTGCAAAAAAATTCAAAAGACTGTACAAGTGAATTGAAAAAACATAGCCTCAATTTGGTGAAAAAGGCCAATGGCAAATTTTCTTCTAAGACTGAACAAGTGAATTGAAAAAGAGTCTCAAATTGGTGAAAAGGCCAATGGCTTGTTTTTCTGAAACAGAATTTTTAAATAAATTTGCCTCCAAGCCTTGAATAGGCAAATGACAAAGTTTTTACTGAGACAGTAAAGTGCGTAGGGAGGTTCTATACTAACAGACTTGAATAGGCCAATTGCAAAAAAATTCAAAGACTGTACAAGTGAATTGAAAAAACATAGCCTCAATTTGGTGAAAAAGGCCAATGGCAAATTTTCTTCTAAGACTGAACAAGTGAATTGAAAAAAGAGTCTCAAATTGGTGAAAAGGCCAATGGCTTGGTTTTCTGAAACAGAATTTTTTAAATAAATTTGCCTCCAAGCCTTGAATAGGCAAATGACAAAGTTTTACTGAGACAGTAAAGTGCGTAGGGGAGGTTCTATACTAACAGACTTGAATAGGCCAATTGCAAAAAAATTCAAAGACTGTACAAGTGAATTGAAAAAACATAGCCTCAATTTGGTGAAAAAGGCCAATGGCAAATTTTCTTCTAAGACTGAACAAGTGAATTGAAAAAAAGAGTCTCAAATTGGTGAAAAGGCCAATGGCTTGGTTTTCTGAAACAGAATTTTTAAATAAATTTGCCTCCAAGCCTTGAATAGGCAAATGACAAAGTTTTTACTGAGACAGTAAAGTGCGTAGGGAGGTTCTATACTAACAGACTTGAATAGGCCAATTGCAAAAAAATTCAAAGACTGTACAAGTGAATTGAAAAAACATAGCCTCAATTTGGTGAAAAAGGCCAATGGCAAATTTTCTTCTAAGACTGAACAAGTGAATTGAAAAAAGAGTCTCAAATTGGTGAAAAGGCCAATGGCTTGGTTTTCTGAAACAGAATTTTTTAAATAAATTTGCCTCAAGCCTTGAATAGGCAAATGACAAAGTTTTACTGAGACAGTAAAGTGCGTAGGGAGGTTCTATACTAACAGACTTGAATAGGCCAATTGCAAAAAAAAATTCAAAGACTGTACAAGTGAATTGAAAAAACATAGCCTCAATTTGGTGAAAAAGGCCAATGGCAAATTTTCTTCTAAGACTGAACAAGTGAATTGAAAAAGAGTCTCAAATTGGTGAAAAGGCCAATGGCTTGGTTTTTCTGAAACAGAATTTTTAAATAAATTTGCCTCAAGCCTTGAATAGGCAAATGACAAAGTTTTTACTGAGACAGTAAAGTGCGTAGGGAGGTTCTATACTAACAGACTTGAATAGGCCAATTGCAAAAAAAATTCAAAGACTGTACAAGTGAATTGAAAAAACATAGCCTCAATTTGGTGAAAAAGGCCAATGGCAAATTTTCTTCTAAGACTGAACAAGTGAATTGAAAAAAGAGTCTCAAATTGGTGAAAAGGCCAATGGCTTGGTTTTTCTGAAACAGAATTTTTAAATAAATTTGCCTCCAAGCCTTGAATAGGCAAATGACAAAGTTTTTACTGAGACAGTAAAGTGCGTAGGGAGGTTCTATACTAACAGACTTGAATAGGCCAATTGCAAAAAAATTCAAAGACTGTACAAGTGAATTGAAAAAACATAGCCTCAATTTGGTGAAAAAGGCCAATGGCAAATTTTCTTCTAAGACTGAACAAGTGAATTGAAAAAGAGTCTCAAATTGGTGAAAAGGCCAATGGCTTGGTTTTTCTGAAACAGAATTTTTTAAATAAATTTGCCTCCAAGCCTTGAATAGGCAAATGACAAAGTTTTTACTGAGACAGTAAAGTGCGTAGGGAGGTTCTATACTAACAGACTTGAATAGGCCAATTGCAAAAAAATTCAAAGACTGTACAAGTGAATTGAAAAAACATAGCCTCAATTTGGTGAAAAAGGCCAATGGCAAATTTTCTTCTAAGACTGAACAAGTGAATTGAAAAAGAGTCTCAAATTGGTGAAAAGGCCAATGGCTTGGTTTTTCTGAAACAGAATTTTTAAATAAATTTGCCTCCAAGCCTTGAATAGGCAAATGACAAAGTTTTTACTGAGACAGTAAAGTGCGTAGGGAGGTTCTATACTAACAGACTTGAATAGGCCAATTGCAAAAAAATTCAAAGACTGTACAAGTGAATTGAAAAAACATAGCCTCAATTTGGTGAAAAAGGCCAATGGCAAATTTTCTTCTAAGACTGAACAAGTGAATTGAAAAAAGAGTCTCAAATTGGTGAAAAGGCCAATGGCTTGGTTTTCTGAAACAGAATTTTTAAATAAATTTGCCTCAAGCCTTGAATAGGCAAATGACAAAGTTTTACTGAGACAGTAAAGTGCGTAGGGAGGTTCTATACTAACAGACTTGAATAGGCCAATTGCAAAAAAAATTCAAAGACTGTACAAGTGAATTGAAAAAACATAGCCTCAATTTGGTGAAAAAGGCCAATGGCAAATTTTCTTCTAAGACTGAACAAGTGAATTGAAAAAAGAGTCTCAAATTGGTGAAAAAGGCCAATGGCTTGGTTTTTCTGAAACAGAATTTTTTAAAATAAATTTGCCTCCAAGCCTTGAATAGGCAAATGACAAAGTTTTTACTGAGACAGTAAAGTGCGTAGGGAGGTTCTATACTAACAGACTTGAATAGGCCAATTGCAAAAAAATTCAAAGACTGTACAAGTGAATTGAAAAAACATAGCCTCAATTTGGTGAAAAAGGCCAATGGCAAATTTTCTTCTAAGACTGAACAAGTGAATTGAAAAAAGAGTCTCAAATTGGTGAAAAGGCCAATGGCTTGGTTTTTCTGAAACAGAATTTTTAAAATAAATTTGCCTCCAAGCCTTGAATAGGCAAATGACAAAGTTTTTACTGAGACAGTAAAGTGCGTAGGGAGGTTCTATACTAACAGACTTGAATAGGCCAATTGCAAAAAAATTCAAAGACTGTACAAGTGAATTGAAAAAACATAGCCTCAATTTGGTGAAAAAGGCCAATGGCAAATTTTCTTCTAAGACTGAACAAGTGAATTGAAAAAAAGTCTCAAATTGGTGAAAAGGCCAATGGCTTGGTTTTTCTGAAACAGAATTTTTAAATAAATTTGCCTCCAAGCCTTGAATAGGCAAATGACAAAGTTTTTACTGAGACAGTAAAGTGCGTAGGGAGGTTCTATACTAACAGACTTGAATAGGCCAATTGCAAAAAAAATTCAAAGACTGTACAAGTGAATTGAAAAAACATAGCCTCAATTTGGTGAAAAAGGCCAATGGCAAATTTTCTTCTAAGACTGAACAAGTGAATTGAAAAAGAGTCTCAAATTGGTGAAAAGGCCAATGGCTTGGTTTTTCTGAAACAGAATTTTTAAATAAATTTGCCTCCAAGCCTTGAATAGGCAAATGACAAAGTTTTTACTGAGACAGTAAAGTGCGTAGGGAGGTTCTATACTAACAGACTTGAATAGGCCAATTGCAAAAAAATTCAAAGACTGTACAAGTGAATTGAAAAAACATAGCCTCAATTTGGTGAAAAAGGCCAATGGCAAATTTTCTTCTAAGACTGAACAAGTGAATTGAAAAAGAGTCTCAAATTGGTGAAAAGGCCAATGGCTTGGTTTTCTGAAACAGAATTTTTAAAATAAATTTGCCTCAAGCCTTGAATAGGCAAATGACAAAGTTTTTACTGAGACAGTAAAGTGCGTAGGGAGGTTCTATACTAACAGACTTGAATAGGCCAATTGCAAAAAAATTCAAAGACTGTACAAGTGAATTGAAAAACATAGCCTCAATTTGGTGAAAAAGGCCAATGGCAAATTTTCTTCTAAGACTGAACAAGTGAATTGAAAAAAAGAGTCTCAAATTGGTGAAAAGGCCAATGGCTTGGTTTTTCTGAAACAGAATTTTTAAATAAATTTGCCTCCAAGCCTTGAATAGGCAAATGACAAAGTTTTTACTGAGACAGTAAAGTGCGTAGGAGGTTCTATACTAACAGACTTGAATAGGCCAATTGCAAAAAAAATTCAAAGACTGTACAAGTGAATTGAAAAAACATAGCCTCAATTTGGTGAAAAAGGCCAATGGCAAATTTTCTTCTAAGACTGAACAAGTGAATTGAAAAAAGAGTCTCAAATTGGTGAAAAGGCCAATGGCTTGGTTTTTCTGAAACAGAATTTTTTAAATAAATTTGCCTCCAAGCCTTGAATAGGCAAATGACAAAGTTTTTACTGAGACAGTAAAGTGCGTAGGGAGGTTCTATACTAACAGACTTGAATAGGCCAATTGCAAAAAAATTCAAAGACTGTACAAGTGAATTGAAAAACATAGCCTCAATTTGGTGAAAAAGGCCAATGGCAAATTTTCTTCTAAGACTGAACAAGTGAATTGAAAAAAGAGTCTCAAATTGGTGAAAAGGCCAATGGCTTGGTTTTTCTGAAACAGAATTTTTTAAATAAATTTGCCTCCAAGCCTTGAATAGGCAAATGACAAAGTTTTACTGAGACAGTAAAGTGCGTAGGGAGGTTCTATACTAACAGACTTGAATAGGCCAATTGCAAAAACAATTCAAAGACTGTACAAGTGAATTGAAAAAACATAGCCTCAATTTGGTGAAAAAGGCCAATGGCAAATTTTCTTCTAAGACTGAACAAGTGAATTGAAAAAGAGTCTCAAATTGGTGAAAAGGCCAATGGCTTGGTTTTCTGAAACAGAATTTTTTAAATAAATTTGCCTCCAAGCCTTGAATAGGCAAATGACAAAGTTTTTACTGAGACAGTAAAGTGCGTAGGGAGGTTCTATACTAACAGACTTGAATAGGCCAATTGCAAAAAAATTCAAAGACTGTACAAGTGAATTGAAAAAACATAGCCTCAATTTGGTGAAAAAGGCC
>JAINUG010001006.1:0-36574 GCA_029706075.1 Aldrovandia affinis
CTTTGTCCGAGACAGAATGTTAATTCCTCTCCCTTTCCCTCCAGATGAAGGCCTGTGCCTCCACTAAAGACAGGAAGAACCTCTGCAAGCAGTGAGTTCATTTAAGACTGTTTAAATGGGTTGCAAACCTGTATGAGGGTGGGAAATGGCCCAGGACTGATTATTTTATATGACTTTTAAATAATGAAAATTAAACAAGCAATTAAAGGTAGTCAATTAAAGGAAGTTGACATCATCTGCAATGGTGTTAGTGTGTTCAGTGGACTTGGATTCCCACTTGGGGGTGCATCCTCCCTGCTTGAGCCAATGGCTGCTGTTTCTATCATCTGAACGCTGTGATGTGATTGGACCTTTTCACAGGCAAGAGATCAGCACTTGGGTTTCCAGACGGCCGTCTGGTAGTAATTCAGGAGGATCGGTAAGTTAATCGCTTGTCAAAATGACCAAAGTTTGGCTGGCGGATGGCCCAGCGGTCTAGTGCACCGCGCTTTGGAGCGGTGTGCGCTGCCCGTCAGAGACGCGGATCGAAACCCGCGTTTCTACCAGACCGGCCCTGGTCGTCAGCCCGATCAGAGGCGGCATTTGGCTGTCCGCCTCCGGGGGAGGGGGGAGGGAGAGCCGGCACGAGTCCACCGAGGAAGGTTAATGGAGTCCGTGGAAGATCTCCGTCTCGAAAGAAGGCGGGGAAATAGGTCCAGGAATACGAATCTAGTTCCCGGAGGACGGGCGGCGGACTCGTGAGGGTGGGGAATTGAAAATAACATAGAGGGTATAATTGGCTACTAAATTGGGAGAAAAACAGGGGAAAAATCAGAAAAAAAAAATAAAAATAAAAAATGACCAAAGTTTGGCCTCTCGGGTGGCGTAATGGTAAGAGTGTCCGACTAGGATGCATGTTGCCCACTGACCGGGGTTCGATGCCGCTGGCAGCAATGGGCTGTCCGCCCCAGGGAGGGGGAGGAAAGCTGATACAAGCTGGTACAGGGGTGGCTCTATGTGTACCGGAGTTACAGTCAAAGGCTTGGCGAGTTCCAGTTCGGAGGAGGCGGTACATCGCCTTCGTCACTGCCGGTCTCAGGGCTACTGCAGCAAACTCACAAAAAGAGGAGGGGATTATTGGCATGAAAAGAGGGTATAATTGGCTACTAAAAATCTTAAACAAAATCTTTAAAAAAAAAAAGAATAATAATTAAAATGAACAAAGTTTTTCGGAACAGCAGTATGACAAAATGTTTAAATTATTAACTTTGCAGGTTTTTAAATGAGTTTCTGCCTCATTCTGACATTGAATATCTGCAAAATATGTTATTACAATTCTGTTATCAGCCGGGGAGGTTTAACCAGCATACCGTCTGTACAGATTCTCTCCCTGGCTGGACAGCAGCTCACTCTCCACAGGAAACCACTCCTTCCCAGGCGTGCCAGCGGTCCCGGGACCTTCTAGGGGTGCGTTTCCACACCTCAGTGCAGTCGCTACCTTCCATCAAGTGGAAGCGCTCAGGTATCCATCCTTCTCAAGAGATCAAGGAAAACACGTAAGTGGTGTGAGATGAGGGTCGGCAACACCCTCCAAAGGACTATTCTATCAGTCCGGTCCACACCCACAACATTTTGTCCTGTTCCCACCACACCCGCAACATTTAGTACCGTTCCCACCCACACTCGTGACATTTGCGACTCCTTCCGCCTGCGCCAGCAACATTTTCTCTTTTCTTCATAACTTTTCCCTCACGCTGACTGCAGATTAGATTTCGCTTTAGTTTAAGCACATACAATTACAGTGAGGTTAACCAGATTTGCTCTTAAACTAATCATTTTGTCGCCATTTCTGGGGCAGAGAGGGAATTTTCCACACCTATTTCAGTCATTTAATTCAGCAAACAGGCAATTGGGTAACTACAGCTGCACCCGACTGATTAGGTTTTTGTGGTTTTTCGCCCTCTCAAGAGCAAATCTTAGGTTGTTATTCCTATAATAATTAGGTGCTTGAGAAGTATTAATATTCTGCGATAGTATAGATAAGTTAAGTACAATAGTATAGATAAGTACAATTTTGCTTAGAGTAGCATTCTCTTAAAGAGAAATGTTCAATCTCCACGTCGCACGCACTTAATTCAGCTCTGAATATTAGGGCCCTATTCAGAGTTGTTAAGCGTGCGAATGTGGAGAGAAGCCGAAAATTACGTGCCATCTGTCTGTTCATATTCAGACTTTGAATTTGTTTGTGGAATTAAGCGCCCCCTGGCAAATTCTGACTTATGTTAACAATATCATCCACATATCACTTTTTTCCTCAGACTTTTGCTGCGCGGTGCTACCTTGTCAATATTTGTGCTAAATAAATCCTCGCTTCCTAAATTTGAGTATTGCCTTGATTGTGTTTGTGTGGGGAATTTATTGTACTTTTCATTGGGCTACATAATTCAGTGCACTACCCACTGAGAAAGAGGGTTCGCAAAGTCAATGGCCATTGTGTACACCACCACACAAGTGTTGCTATTTCATATAGAATTCGCTTTTTTTTTTTTTAAATCATCCATTGAAATATTTAGGATTTAGGATATTTAGGTTTTGTATTTTCTATCATATGTATCTGCGTAGGACTTTTTCCTTTCTACGGGTGTTTGAACAAAATCACGGGACTAAACTTCAACCTCAAAGCTATTTAAAATGAAGCAATGAATGACCACACTTACCAATTATAAGCAGTCTGCAGTCAGATAATCTGAGAGGGGAGGAAGGAACACCTTGATATTCTGATTACATATTGTTTATAACCCAAAATAAACACCTGTCCATCTTAGTATTACCCTCATGAAAGGTAAAACCATCACACTGACATCATTGTTGTTTAGTAAGCCAAATTCAAAAACCTCAAACTATGCAATTGTGCTTATGTGAAAAAGAGTATACATGAACACCCAGAAATGTACTGAAGATACTGTGAAGCCAACCCCCCAAAAAATAATAGTCATTACAAACAATTGTTACAATCCTCCCTTGTTTTTATAGTTTCACCAAAAGAACACGAACATTCAATCAAAAGAGGGATGAAAACAAACCACAAGCAAGCAGTGTTAAGGCCTTCAGACACCCCTTATTGCAGTCAAGGTCCTCGGGTCTAAAGGCCTCTACATGCTTTTACGCAACTTGTGCGACTTCCTCACGGTTTGGGCAATGCAACAATGTGAAATATATACGTCTGCCAAGCAGGGGTGGGCGATACTGCAATATCGATACTATTTTGGGTTCTATATATTATATACGTAATAGATAGAAGTAATACTAGGCCAGTATCATTGATACCGATACTTTTCAATAATAAATGCTGTTGTACTTTTAAAGGGGAAGGAAAATGTCTAAGTGAACACTGATGAATACAGGCATTTCTGCTTCCTTGGCATATTCCTTGGCACTTTCAGTTACCCACACAACAGTTTTAATTTGTTCACAGTACAAAAAAGAAAAAAATTAAGTGAACATAAAAAAGTGCACATTCAGGGGGATAAAATGAGGGAAAAAACACTTATAGTGCCCATTTATTCTTTAAACAACTTATGCTCTGTTCAGAACAGTACCTGCAGTAACAAGGTAGTAGCTTTGTTATTTGCAAAAAAAAAGAATGAAGCACTGTCAATTATGTCAAGCCTTAATTGCAAAAACTTTTATGCAAAAAAATAGATTTCTGTAGTTCTCTGCAGTATAACTTTTCAGCACTAAGGGGTGCACAAAACAATAAATGGTTCAGTCAGGTTATTATTAAGAAACAACATGATGTTGACGAGGGCGGCACGGTGGTGCAGTGGATAGCGCTGTCGCCTCACAGCAAGAAGGTCTCGGGTTCGAATCCAGGCCGGGGGCCTTTCTGTGTGGAGTTTGCATGTTCTCCCCGTGTCCGCGTGGGTTTCCTCCGGGTACTCCGGTTTCCTCCCACAGTCCAAAGACATGCACGTTAGGCTAATTGAAGTGACGGAGACCGCTGATGCCGCGGATGGCTCCAGCCAAAAAGAAACAAAAATGTCGAGCGTTCAGGCCCAGATGGAAAAGCAAATTCCCCTGGCTGAGGTGCGACATTATAGATGGGGAAGAAAAAATGTTTTGCTCACACTGCGAGAAATCGGGGAGGAAGAATGGATTCACCAGAGGAGCAACGAACACAGTCAGTGCAGTGACCACGTATCGGCGGTCAATTTAACGCAACAGCAAACCGCAATGAAAGGCCACTGTGAGAAGGCTAACGAAACGTCCAACAAGAAGCTGTGCTCTCAGCTACGAGTTGTATTTCACATGGCCATTAATGTCATCGCATGTCATCAGTATGTGGGGTTGACTGACCTACTGAGAGCAGTTAAGGCTCCAGATTTTGTCTCGTGTGAGGGCATTTACCGGCACAGCGACTCCGTTGATGACATGGAAAAGGCACTGGAAGACGTTGTGGTGAAGCAGCTGGATGAAAAGCTAAAGGGGAGTGACTTCATTGGAATTATCATTGATGAGACGGTAAATATCACTGTGGACAAGAAGCGGATTATATACGTCAAGTTGGAAATAAAAGGAAGAGTTGAGACATGTTTTCTGGGCAATTATGATGTGCACTCTGGGACCGCACGGTGTATATTTGACAAAGTGGTTGAGGTGCTCCGCGAGAGGAATGTGGAGGTGCTCCGCGAGAGGAATGTGGAGCTGTCCCGCGTCATTGGCCTGGGCTCGGATGGGGCCAGTGTAATGATGGGGAAGCGTGCTGGAGTTGGTGCTCTTCTGAAGAAAGAGAGTGCGTTTTCCATTCAGGTGCACTGTGGTGCCCACCGAGCTGCGCTGGCCGCGCTAGATGCTGCAAAAGCTGTGGACCAGGTAGGAGCCTACAAGCGCACAATTGCCTCTGTTTACTCCTTTTACAAGCACTCAGCCAGCAGGACCAATCGCCTCCATCAACTGACAGCAGCGCTCAGCGATGAAGACATGATGAGCTTAAAGCAGCCGTGCGCTGTCCGCTGGCTATCCTTGCACAGGGCAGTGGAGGGTATCAAACGTAACTGGCCTGCTCTGGTGATATGAGTTAAATAAAGAGGCTGTGGGAGGAAATGCCGAAGCCCAAGGCATCCTGGGTCAAATCCAGCCGTACTGCTTCATCGCCTTGACTCATGCACTGGCTGATGTGCTACCGGTGATGACCAAACTGAATTTGGTTTTCCAGAAAGACGACATCAATCTGGCCACAATCCGACCAATGGTTCACGCATCATCACTAACACAGTTACGAGATGCCCCAGGTCCAGAAGAAGAGAGGTTCCAGGCGGATTGCCAAGAAGGCATGTACAAGGATGTGAAAGTGACACATGCAGGTGACAGGTCCGTTCAGGCTTTCAAAAATGCCCGAGCACGCTGCATTCAACATCTAATAGATGCTTTACACGATCGATTCCCTGAAGATTCCCTGGATCTACTTAACTGCTACGATGTCCTTCTGAACCCCTCCCGATACCCACAGACACAGGGTGGTAAGTAGAAGCCTATTTGATTTAGTTTGTTGCAAACAAATTCAAACTATTCTTTAAATAGGCCTATCCTTTTTGAACAACCTAAAATGCTCGCCTATATCGCGAAACGTACGGCCTATCATATTAATAATAATAATCATTAATCATTACTCCGCTTTGTGTCGTGCCTATGCCGCAGCACAGCCGTGCCAATAACCACGATAAAGCACTCCCTCTCGTGTGTTATTGCTTAAAAATAACAGGATAACAGGATTACCTTCCTACTTTTCAGTTAATCTGGCTGTCGATGCCATTTTGTCATATAAGTTGTTTATTGGCTTTTCATAAAAATATCACTGATTCATTATCACTCCGTCCCCTCAGCACTTCAGGAATATGCTGAACCAGCCATCCGAACCATTATTGGTCATTTTGGCAAAGAAATTACCAGCGAGGATGAGTCAGCACCAGCCACAGCCCCTCTCATCGATGCCACAAGCACGCAACGAGATGCCATCGCTGTGATGACAGCGCTCCGCAGTTATGGAGGCTTGCATTTCTCAACGGCCTGCAAAGTCCTCATCAGGGATTTCAGCTAAATCTATCCTGAGTGGGCCAAACTGGCCAAGGTAGCCTGCTTGATCCCCCTCTCCAGTGTGCCAGCAGAGAGAGGGTTCTCTCTGCAGAACCGAATCAAAACAGCGCAGCGAAGTCGCCTTGGGGAGGACAAGGTCACAAGGCTTATGCACATTGCAAGCTGTGGAGACACTTGGCACCTTTGACTTTAAGTGGGCAGCTGCACGCTTCACTGCTGCGAAAAAGCGTAAGAAGTAAAATGATATGAGCCAGCAATAGGTTATTTTTTTGTTTGTTTTCAAATAGTTTTTATTCTATTTTATTTTATCTGAGAAAAGGTCTGTAGTGAACGGAAATTATTTGATTTCAATTCGGCAGCAGCACGCCGTAATTAAAATGTTATGAGCCAGATAGGCCTACATGTAACTTTTTGTTTGTTTGCAAATAGTTTTTATTCTGTTTTATTTTATCTGAGAATATGTAGGCCTAAAGCTGAAGGAAATTCTTTGTGTTTACGTGTTGCCCCAACGAACGTAGGCTAGCGTAATATTTATTTATTTATTTTTAAAATAGCGTTATGCACGTGAGTCTATTGACGGGACTTATTTTATTTGGAATATAATGTATAAGCAAAAGTAGCCTACTTTTCAATAAAAAAATATTATAAATCTACATGCCTTGATGATGCCATTCTTTATATAGCCTGCCTATCAATTGTTTTTAAGCTCGATAAACACAGATAATATTTGACCGGAATTTCTCCCATTTGTCCAGGACATTGAGATCTTCCAGGACACGTGGACCGGCACCAATTTTTTCTAACGGAAACTCTGGTATGGACTATATCACTTTTAAATGATATGTAAATAACTGTATATAAAATATAAATAGCTTGTACATATTTGTAAGTAGCTTGTAACTGAATTACATAACGTAGCACAGCTCAGGAATATTAGTAGAAACAGTGCCAGAGTTCGTTTCTAGAGCTAGCATGAAGCTACTCTGAACAATCAATAACAGCAGTGAAGCTAGCATGTTATCCTAGCAATACACATGGAAAAACGTAAGGTAGCATTAGCTTAGCATAAAACGAAGTTTTGCATAGGGAAAACTAAAGTTTACCAAATTACTTCACATTTCCAAATGCATAAAATACATTTGGATACTATTCTAAACAAGGTACTTACAACTGATACTTTCCAAGGCACTATTGGACAAAGAAGTGAAGAAAATAACAGCGTAGCCGGAATATGACCGCATGCATACAAACTCACGTGTGTTGCAACTAGAAATGAAACTTAACAGAAGCAATTACTTTAGCGTCCACTAGAGGGGGCAAAACCACCAATAAAAGATGCAGTTCTTATAGAACATGACACTCCCCGTCTGGTATTGATTATTAAATACCACTAATTAAATAGCTCAATCTTGATGTGCTTGTCTGAAGGACAGGGGAGACTCATTTGAGTCCGGTTCTTTGGCAGTCATGAGAAGAACTGTCTCAGACACAGACCTCAGGAAGGTCTTAGCTGACCCAGATTTCGTGACTCTGAGCTCTATCTTCCTGACTTTTCCATCTTTGTCAGGGAATGCCCTTGTGACCAGGGCCATGGGCCACTCATTTCGCTGCGCTTGGTTGTCCTTCAACAGGACCAGGTCACCCTCTTTTACATTACGCTGGTCATCTTGCCACTTGCTGCGGCTCTGAAGTGTTGGAAGGTACTCCCGCCTCCATCTGTTCCAGAAGGTGTTGGCGAGATGCTGTACCCATCTCCACTGCTGGCGGTGGAGATCTCTGCTGTCAAATGTTCCCGGAGGAGGCAGGGGGGCACAGACCTTTTGTGACAGGATGGTAGCAGGCGACAGGAGAAAGGGGGACTCCGGGTCTGAAGAGATGGGGGCGAGTGGCCTGGCATTGATGATAGCTGTGACCTCTGCCCTTAAGGTAGACAGCACCTCATGGGTGAGGTGTGAGGGACTGGTTTGTTGGAGCATGGAGTTGAGTATCCTTCTGGAAACTCCGATCATCCGCTCCCAGACTCCTCCCATATATGATGAGTGGGGAGGGTTGCAGACCCATGTGCAGTCCTCTCCACCCGAGTACTTCCTGACATTAGGCTCTCCAGGATCGGCAAGGAGTATATCCAACTCCTTGCAGGCGCCTGTAAAGTTGGTTCCACAGTCGGAACGGATCTGTTTTGCAGGGCCTCGCAGGGCAAAGAAGCGGCGTAGAGCGTTAATGCAGCTTGATGCGTCCATTGATTCAATGAGTTCTATGTGCACGGCACGTGTGCTCATGCAGGTAAAGAGGACAGCCCACTTCTTGCTATTGGTCTGACCTCCGCGGATCCGTCTTGTGGTGACAGACCAAGGACCAAACACGTCGAGTCCCACGTAGCTGAAAGGTGGCTCTGTGCTGAGTCGGTCAAGGGGTAGATCAGCCATTTTCTGTACAGAAGTTCTTCCACGAAGTTTGTTGCAGGTCACACATCGGTGGATGATGATGTTGATCCATTTCTTGGCTCCAACGATCCAGTGTCCAGCTGTACAGACAGAACCTTCTGTGAACACACGACCCTGGTGTCTGACCTTTTCGTGGTTGTGCTTCACAATTAGTGAGCTGATATGGCAGCTGCCTGGAATGATGAGCGGGAACTTTTCTCTTGTGTCGAGTGCTGCATACTTGAGTCTACCTCCTATTCTCAGAAGGCCTTCTTCATCGACACAGGGGTTCAGTTTTCTCAGAGGACTGTGTTTTGGAATGTCCTTTCCAGCAGTTAAGCAGGTGAACTCTTCACTGTAAGTCTCTCTTTGGACGCAGCTGATAATGGTGTTCCCACCTTTGACATTTTTTCCGCTGTGCAGGCCTTTGTGCATCTATGCCAACCACGACATGTTTTGTGCTCGTCTTCGACAGCAGTTTTGCGGTTCTGTGTGATGTGTGTTAGAGATGCTATGGCTCGCACCAGAGACTTCCAGGAGGAGAATCGCTCGAAGCGGTGTGATCCCAGTTTAGCTGGTGCGAGAGAGAGAGCAGTGGCGTGGGAACATACCTCAGTATCAGAGTCGGGGTCAATGAGGTTGTAGTACGCCTGTAACGGCCCTTGGCTGTTACTTCTTTTTCTGTTTGCTCTCTCTCCTTTTCTTTTGCTCCTCCCAGGTCTAATCAGGTTGATTGAGCGCACCTGTGAGGAGGCTTTCATAAAGGAGCTTGGGATCCAGCCTAGAGCTGCCGCCTTCCATTTTGGCATTCTATTATGTGGCCTGGCTGCTCCAACCAACTCTTTGTGGCTCACCTTATATGCGGATTGTGTATTATTATTTAAATTCCCTAGACAAATAAATTATTGTTGCACCTTACCGTGATCGTTGTCTGCTTTTTGTTGTTTTGTTGTGGTTTGGTTGAGCTGACTGGGTTTTTATTTTTTTTTTTTTTTTTTATTTTATCCCATTTTCTCCCAAGTAGCCAATTAGACCCGCTATTTTTACGTCAACAATGTGAGTTTAGTCCTGCGCGGTAGTGCTCATACGAGATGGCACCCGCAGCCCGTCGAGCTGGACTACAGGGCCACTTTTCAAGGTATTCCCTGGAAAACCCTTGCATATGCAGATTGTTTGTAACCACTGCACGCGGGAGGTCTGGACTGGGTTTTCAAGGTATTTAAAACCCTTAATGCAGATTGTTTGCTGTTTTTGAGTCGCGTTTGTATTGGTGAGTTTGGTGGATGCATGCCTTTGTTCTCTCCAAAGGAATCCTCGGGCGTGATCAGCGGTGCGCTGGTGAGTTGGGCTAATTAGGTATTGTTATGTGAGCTTGGACTGCTTTATTGTTTAGTGTCACTTAATTATTCCATCTATCTCGTTTAATCTAAACCCCAGTTAGTTAGTCGACGGGTTTGACCTGCGGGTCTTGCCACTTTATTATTTTACCTGTTTGTTTTGGTGTTAATTCTAGGTGGGGGTACGCTTCGGAGTCCTGCGGTGAATTTGTTAATTGGTTCGCTGTCAGCGCTCACGAGTTCAGCGTTTAAAGTCCGCCTCGAGCCTGGTACGACACTGAAGACTAGAGAGGGTTTTTATTTATTTAGATCTCTCATTTCAGTAAGTAGAGAGAACCTGGGGTTAGGTTTTGACATTGTGGATTTGTTCAGCTCATGATAAATCTTCATTGGCCCGGCCTATCATCGCACCTGTTCTGCCCATTCTAATTAGCTCTAAGAGGCAGTAGCATGGAGAGAGCTATTTTCTAGTTTGTATTTACTAGTTGTATAAGATGACTCGTTTCAGTACAAATGGTTATCGTTGATTGCTGCGTTTTGCACTGTTTTGGTAATTTCCAGCGTATGCAAGTAATACAGCTTAATAGCGTTTGCATCTGTGTATGTGCGCGTTTGAGGCAGTTTTCCCCCTATTTTGTATACATGACTGCCTGTTGTGTAGCTAAATCGCTGCTACATTTTTGTATTTCTACCCTACATGTTTTATTACCGTTATGGTTGCTTGTAGCATTTAATCCTCGTATTGAGGGTGCTTTGTGCTGTGTTGTATTCGCAGTGTTAGTTATTGTCTCACGTGTCTGGTGTACTGTCCAGGCGTTCTTTTGCAAGCTGCTATTTGATTAATTAGCTTTACGGTCGTGTGATTTCGACTGCTTGCTGTATTACGTTGATACGTGGTAAGTGAGAGGTTTCAAAATTACTTGATTGCTACTTAATAGGTAACGTTAAGGGCTAAGCGATTTTGTTGCCCTGGTTTTGTTAATATATATGTGTGTAGATGGTAGAATACATTTCTTAAATTGCGTGTCTTTAGAGGCGGTCGTTTTGTCCTGATTGTCGATTTTGCCTTGTTTGTGCTTTGTAAACGCGTTTTCTTTCCAGTTACTCGTTTCGGTAAATAAGCAAGCTGTAACGCCTGGTAACCTTTTCTCTCCGTTGCCATGCCGTTTGTTGCAGATTTTCTTAAAGAACCTTCTGAGCAATTACTAGAAGTGTTTACAAAAGAGCAACTGTTAAAAATAGCAGAGCATTATGAGCTAGTAATCACTAGTAGCGAGAGACGGTTGAAGGAGTCTCTTGTCTCCGCTATTACAACCTGTCTGACCAGTCTGGGTGTATTTCCACCCAAAGATGAGTCTGACCCTGAGCCTGTTTTAGAAACTGATATTGACACTCAGTTTAAAATGAAAAGGCTGGAGCATGAGATGGCCATGGAAAGGCTAAAACTAGAGCACGAGCTCAACCTTAGAGTAGAACGGGAACGGGAAGAACAAAAGCAAATAACTCTAAAACTAGAGCATAAGCATAAGCTAGAACTGCGAAGATTAGAGCTAAGCTCTCCCTCCCCAAATCCTCATAGTGAGAGGGGATTTGATGTTACCAAACAAATACGCCTCGTTCCGCCTTTTTCTGAGAAAGACGTTGAGAAATATGTTCCCTGTTTTGAAGTGGCTAACACTTTAAAATGGCCAACAAGTGTATGGACTTTGCTTTTGCAATGTGTTCTGACTGGTAAGGCCCAACAGGCTTACTCTGTCTTATCTAACGAGGACAGTTCAGACTATGGCTTGGTTAAGAGTGCTATTCTGCGTGCATATGAACTTGTTCCAGAGGCTTATAGACAACGGTTCCGGAATTTCCGTAAGTTTGACAAACAAAGTTATGTTGAATTTGCTAAAGAAAAGGACATTTTATTTGAGCGATGGTGTACCTCACAAAAGGTTGACCGTTTCGAACAACTTAAGGAACTAGTGCTTCTGGAAGAATTCAAAAACTGTCTTCCTGATAACATTGTCACCTATTTGAATGAACAGAAAGTCACAGAGGTCATGAAAGCAGCAATTTTTGCTGATGAATTTATTCTAACACACAAATCATCTTTTCATGCTAAAATCTTATCCCGCTTTGAGCAGCGGCTGCATTCCGATACAGGTTCTAGACACCATCAGGAACCAAGACTTCCTGTTCCTTATGCCCCTCGAAGAAGTTCTCCACGTTCCCGTGATGAGAAAGGGGAAGAACGACCGGTGGTTAAAATGGACCGTAGTGAGCGGGGTTGTGCTTATTGTAAAACACCCGGACATATCATATCTGAATGTCCCAAACTGGCAAAGAAAAATACAAAACCTCACTTATTGGTAAATACACGGAAAGTACGTTTTCATTCAGTGGTTAAAGGTGAGAATCCTTCTCCCAAGGAAAAGCTGTCTCCCTCTGATTTACTAGATTACTCTCCCTTCCTCCTTAGAGGGATCGTCTCAGTGTGTGGTGGTCCTGGCGTTGAGGTGACAATTCTCTGTGACTTCTCAGTCCTTTATCCTTGGCAATGTTCTACCCTTGTCTGACAAATCCTCTTTAGGTGCAAGTGTTCTTGTACAAGGGATTGAAATGGGTGTTACTGACAGGGTTCCTACGCAGTATGGAAAAGTATGGAATTTGATTTGAGTAATTTCCAGGTCTGGATAAGTATGGAAAAAGAGAAGAAAGTATGGAAAAATATTTGTGTTTCCAGACTATTGCCCCTATTCTGTTTTCTAAAATATAAAATTCAGAATTTCTCAAATTAAATTGATCGCAGTGTTTTTCGTGGCCTTTGGAGCAGGCAGCCAGCGCAGCCAAAATGTTTACCGCTGTGTGAGAGTGCGCAGGCCAGAGCGAGCGACTGAATGCACACTCCTATGCAGAGCTGCATCTACGCCTGTATGTCACAGCCTGCAAAACAGCTCTGCCCCAAGTGCCTTGGCACTGTACCAAATCATCCGCGACCAAATTGGTTTGAAAGGAAATGCGGCAATATCTTTGAATTGCATATATGTAGCCTACATAGCATCACAAATAACCACATAACAAGCTTGTCTGAACATTTCTGAGTTTATACAGTGATGTAGTTATCAGAAAAGTAAACGGACCATTTTTTCTGCGTAAGAAAACCATAACTTTATGGCTGCGTTCATCGTCGTTTCCATGGACACGGTGAATAAACGGTGCCTTGACGTTAGACTGGGCACGTGTTTCTTGCACTAACAAACTTTTGGCCATGTTTGAACGTCGCTTTCTGCGTGAACAATGGGTAAATGCAGGTTTTCCGAGGGCTGGCTTGCTAATCCCAAATATAAAGCGTGGTTGGTTAGGGATTCCCGTCAGGGTAAAGCTGGATGCAAATTGTGTATAAAGTCGTTCGACATCTCCAACATGGGCGAGGCGGCAATTGTAAGCCATATGCAAGGGAAAAAGCACTGTAGCATTCTCAAAGCATCCTCTGCACCCAGCGTCACGACGTTTTTGGACCAACCCAACGAGAGACCAAGACCGACCACAACAAGCAATGAACCCGCCAACGCACCGAATGATGAACGGTGAGAATTTGAGCTAGTCAGTCTAGCCTTCAACTGACTAGCTAACTAAGTTACCTAACGTTAGCTGGAAGTCTAGAAAGCTGATGAACTGAAGCTAACATCAGCTAATCACTGCAGTACGTTAGGCTACCGCACCCAGATAATGATTTGAATGCATGGGTCTGTTAGCCAGTTAGTCAGAGAGTAAGCTACATGGCATGGTTTAATTTTTTGCATTGTGTATGTGTACAACCATTGCTAGTGGGAACGTGGAGTAGGCCTATTTGCAGCTGCAACAGTAGTAGTAGCCTATTTGTTGTTATCCGCTTCTGCAGTGGCGGGCGAGCTTACTAGCCAAACGATCTAGACTAGCTGAAGTGAAGGCACTTAATTTTCTAGCTATATCGCCACTCTTTGGCGTCAGTGCGTTATAAATACTGGGCTTAATCTGCACTACAGTTTATGGGTCAAAGCGAAATAAGAGGGAATTCTGTCTATAAACAGAGTGGACTGTGCTCTTTGGCAACTTAGAGCAATAGCTTACAGTTTCAAATGTTTACATCCTCGAATGAATTATGTTGAACTGGTGATGTGTGTTGTTAGTTTTGTTAATTAGCACAAACAATTAAATGCATGAGTCAATATTAACATTTTAATTAATAATCTTATGATGTAGGCTACACAATAGTACACTGACATGCCATCTATTATCATATGACATTATCTATTATGACAATTCAGTGAGTATTGTGGTGTATAACTGTTCATAATTGTTGGATGTGAAGCTATTACGTAGTTATATAAAAAAGAAAATTGTACTCCACTAAATGAGCCAAATGTGTTTTTCTTTTTTAGTGCCACAGCTGCAGCTACACCCAGTAGCTCAATGAAGACCTTTGTGATTGGGCCAGAGGTTCTGTCTGCGGAAGTGTACTGGACTCTCGATGTCATAGAGAAACATGGCTCCTTCAACAGTTGTACTGGGAAGGGTGACCTTTTTCGTCTTATGTTTCCTGACAGCAACATTGCCTCCAAGTTCACGTGTGGGGATGACAAAGCAGCTTACCTGACAACTTTTGGTATTGCACCATATTTCTCATCACTACTTTTGTCAAAAGTGAAATCTGCTAGTGACTATGTTCTACTTTTTGACGAGAGTTTGAACCGCCCCCTCCAGTCAAAACAACTAGATGTGCACATACGCTTTTGGGATGGAGACTGTGTAAGCACAAGGTTTTTTGACTCTCATTTTCTCGGACATGCATGTGCTTGACCTCTACAAATCACTGCACCAACTGCAACACTGTTGGGATTCATGGCATATTGCAGCTATCAATGGATGGACCGAATGTAAACTGGAAGCTGTTCGACACACTGTCCAGGGATTTGGAAGAGGAGATTGGCTCCAAACTCCTCAACATAGGGAGTTGTGGACTACATATAATGCACAATGCATTTAAGGCTGGCAGCAATACAACAACTTGGGACATTGAGCACACTCTAAATTGTCTTTATTGGCTTTTTAAGGATTCCCCAGCCAGGCGTGATGATTACACCAAAGTAACAGGTTCAACTCAATTCCCTCTCAAGTACTGTCAACATAGATGGCTAGAAAACGTCCCAGTGCTAGAAAGAGCCATTACAATATGGCCACAGATCCAGACATATGTAGCTAATGTTAATGCCTCTAAAGTACCACATCCAAAAACAAGTCTTTTGAGTCTGTTGAAAAGGCATGCACTGACCCCATGTTTTTGGTAAAAGCCAACATCTTCCTCTCCATTGCTCAAGAGTGCCAGCCTTTTCTAATTAAGTATCAAACTGATAAGCCCATGATACCTTACCTGGCCGACGATCTTTTCACCATACTGAAGCGCCTTCTCCAGAGATTTGTCACAGATGATACACTTAAGAGGGTGAAGACTCCAGTGAAACTTTTCTCAGAAGACTTCAAAGATCGAGCAAATCACAAAGATGCCTCCGTTATCAACATAGGATTTGTTGCAGACAAACTACTTTCAGAGTTGAGGGTGAGGAAGAAGGTTTCTGAGCGAGATGTCCTCATGGTTAGAAAAGAGACCAAGGAGTTCCTTGTCACAGCTGTGACAAAGCTGCTGGAGAAATGCCCCCTGAAGTACACACTGGTGAGAAACTTGGCATGGCTGGATCCACAGAAGATAAAAGAGAACCCAGACCGTTGTGAGAAACAACTGAGGTTGTGCCTACAGATCATCTCCAGTGCTGGACAGATCAGAGAGAACAAGTGTGACACAATCCTCAACCAGTTCAGGGACTTCGCTGTGATCTGCAAAACGAGTGAGGATGCCTCACAGTGGCCCACTGGTGCCCACTCCAGACTGGACACCTTCTTCCATGCACTGCTGGCCAAAGAGCATCCATTCAAAGAGCTGTGGGACATCGTCCAAAAGGTTCTCCTGCTGTCCCATGGCCAGGCTTCTGTGGAAAGAGGGTTCTCTGTTAATAAGAACATCACTGTCGCAAACATGAAGGAGAGAACCTTGATTGCCCAGCGGGTAATAGTAGACCACCTGCACCATGTGGGTGGGGTAGCTAATGTGGGGATGACCAAAGAACTACTACAGTCTGCTGGCTGTGCAAGACAGAGATACCATGTGTACCTTAATGAGGAAAAGAAGAAGAGGGAGCACACACAACAAACACAGAAACGGAAAGTAGTACAGGATGAGGTGGACCAACTCAAGGTGAAGAGAAGAAAGCTTCAGACCAACATAAATGCACTTCTGACATCTGCAGATGAACTTGCAGTTGAAGCAGAAGCCACTGACAAAATCGCTGTGCTTGCAAAATCAAATGCCCTCAGGAAAGCTGCAAAAGAGAAAGAACAAGAGCTAATGAAATATGACAAAGACATTGAAAAGAAAATCTATGAAATGAAGAAACTTTGAGGGTATAGCCTAGCCATGGCAGTACAGGTCAGACCTGTGTGTGTGTTTGTTCCTCTTCACAGTCCCACAGTGGCGTACACAGCACTTTATTTTTAGAGAGCAAGTGGGGTTTGAGGGTAAAAAGTCAATGGGAGAGTTTTCTTAAACTTTTTTGTGGCTGATGATTTTACATTTTGTTCTTATGTATGTTAAGGTCTCAAAAGGCATTATTTTAATGTATGATTACCAATTATTATTTGACTTTATGTATAGTTATTTGTTAAACAGTGTCTACACATGTTTTACTCCATCCAACAGCCAATGAAGCAAAGTCAAGGACTTTAGTTCTCTTTTCTAGTTCCCTGGTGAATTGTACAAGTACATCCCTTCTGTTACTGTAGGGGTTGAAGGTATACAGTTATTTACATTTATTATTTATTTACATTTATAACATTGCACTGTATTAGCATTGCAGTTTGAATAAAATGCTGTGCATTGAAGTTGTCTGGGTTTGGTGTTAATTGATTTGTATGAGCTACAGTACCTAGCTACAATCTTCTGGCAATTATTTGGCAACGTAATAGCATACATAGTCAGAATGTAACATACATGTTAACAGTTGGATTTTAAAACCATTTATTTACATAAACATCTAGCTATTTGTACTCTGATGTCAAATATGATCTGAACAAGCCCACATTTGCAATAGCTGCAACCACTTAGTCTAATTAGTTGATTAGTAACAGCTGTGGTGTGGGCAGTAATGAGCTGATAAGGTAGGTAGGTTACTGGTGTGCAAATTTTTGTGGACCAACCGACCAACCATCTAACCGACAGAGTGAGCTGCTGGTCACAGCTAAAAATCGACAGAGAAGTCTGGAAAATTGAGTCTGGAAAAGTATGGAAAAAGTATGGAATTTTGAAATGGAAAATGTGTAGGAACCCTGTACTGAGGTCCCATTGCACAAAGTAAGTCTAACTTCAGAATTGGTTACTGGCGAAGTTATTGTGGGTGTACGTACTCATTTGACTGTACAAGGTGTAAACTTTTTACTGGGTAACAATTTAGCTGGTGGCAATGTTTTCGTCCCATCAGTTATTGCTAGCTCTGTTGTATCTACCACTCCTGATTGTCTTGAACAGACGTTTCCTGAAGTGTTTCCTACATGTGCGGTGACACGAGCTATGGCTAATCGAGCAAATGACCCTGACAATTTAAGTGAGACCTTTATGTGCGATCCTGATTTATGCATTACCCCCTTACTTGAGCTGCCTGATCTGAAGCCTGGTAACGTTACATTGTTACAGGACAAAGATTCATTGTTGCCTGTAGAAACGACATTGTTGCCAAAAGAACAGCTGATCCAAGCGCAGAAGGAGGATTCGAAACTCTCGCTCTTTGATCAGGCTGTAACAGAAAACAAAATTCGTGATTTATCTGTCGGTTATTTTATTCAATCTGGTTTTCTAATGAGAAAATGGAAACCAGTGGAGGCATCTTCCAGTGATGATTGGACGGCCATTCACCAGATAGTTTTACCACTTAAGTACCGACCTGAAATTCTAACTTTGGCCCATGATTCTCCATTCGCTGGTCACATGGGAATAACTAAAACTTATGATCGTATATTACGACATTTCTTTTGGCCTGGTCTAAAACGAGACGTTGTCGCTCATTGTAAATCTTGTCACGAGTGTCAAGTAACTGGTAAACCAAACCAGACTATAGCACCTGCTCCTTTACATCCGATTCCGGTTTTTGGAGAACCATTTGAACGGGTGATTATTGACTGTGTTGGACCCTTAACACGCAGTAGACGAGGGAATCAATATCTTCTGACAATAATGTGTGCTGCTACTCGTTTCCCTGAGGCTGTGCCTATAATGACATTTCAGAAGACATGAGGAAAACCGACAGATTCTGGAAGACGAGGCCTTTCATGGATCACATTCTCAATGGCTGCTTGCTTCAGGCTCGACCGGAATGTGTGTCAATCGATGAACAGATGATCCCATTTACAGGAGCTTGTCCATTTCGACAGTATGTGCCACTAAAGCCCAATCCAGTTGGCATGAAGAACTTTGTGCTGGCTACAGCGGATGGCATCGTTCTGGACTTTGAAGTCTATCAAGGTGCAATCGCACTGAACTCACAGGTTCAGGAAGCGGAGGGACTGGGTTTGGGAGCCTTGGTCATCGAACGTCTGGCTAAAACTCTGCCTCCTGGTACAAAAGTATACTGTGATCGGTTCTTCACAACCATGAAAGTTGTGGATCGAATGCTGGAGAAGCAGGTGTACCTCACTGGTACAGTAATGAAGAACCGGATCACCAAACCACTGCAGAAGCTACCAAGTGACAAAACCATGAAAGCGGAAGGAAGAGGTGCCTCAGCATCAGTTACCAGGGGAGATGGGAAGGTATGTCTTGTGAAGTGGTATGACAACAAACCGGTTTTGCTGCTTTCCGTTGTTCATGCTGAAGAGCCATTAGACATCTGCCGGCGATGGTGCAAGAAAGAGAAGCGATATGTGGCTGTCACATGACCAAGCATTGTGTGCGAGTACAACTCCAAGATGGGTGGGGTTGACTTGAATGACAGGATGATGAGTTACCACAGAATGAGCGTCCGAACCAGGAAGTGGACAATTCGGATGCTGATGCACTTCACTGATCTCGCTTTAGCCAACAGCTGGCTATTGTATCGCCAAGACAACCGTGAACGTGGTACACCAAGAAAGGATGTGATGCAGTTCCATGAGTTTCGCATGACAGTGGCTCAGGCATACTTGACCAAGCGTGACACTGATGTCGAACATGTACAGGAAGAGGATGCACACCCTTCGCAAGAAGGCCACAAACGTCGGGTCACTCCAGTACCCCCTGTCTCAGTCCGCACAACTTCTGCTGTACATCTTCCGGAGATGGTCAACCTGAAAAACCCAATGCGTTGCAGAGAAAAAGGCTGCTCTGGGAAATCTCGTGTCCGGTGTGTGACATGCAATGTGTTCCTCTGCTTGCAAACTGAACGCAACTGTTTTGCAGCATTTCACACAGGCAAATAGGTGTGACAGACTGTTCCTACTAACAAAAAGGACAAGAGTAAGAGTCAGAAGAATCCACACAGTTGAGAATCCATATCAGTGAGGAATGTGGAATATGGATAGATGTTTTGCACTGTTTGCAATTTGTTTGCAAAAAGTTTTTGCCGAGTTTAGGCATCGAAATAAACAGTTTTATACTTTGTTACACAATGGTGACTTTATTGTGTTTTATAGTAAATTAAGTCCTGATGTCCTCATATGGGGACATCATTTTTTGTGAAAACTACTTATTATTCAAAGAAAATGCTTGGTTTTTATATTTATCAGGTCCTACTAATCCCAAATAGCTAGGGGAATTTAAAAATGCATACCAAACAAAAGCTCAGGTCTCAGGAGGTTAAGAAAGATAACGGCCCCTGTAATTATTGAAGCGCTGCTTAAATCTTTGGTTTACCTAAGGTGATTCAATCAGACCAAGGTTCCAATTTTATGTCTCGTACGTTCTCACAAGTGCTAAAACAGCTTGGCATTCAGCATTGTTTCTCCAGTGCTTACCACCCTGAAAGCCAAGGTGCTTTAGAACGGTTCCACCAAACTTTGAAAGCTATGTTGCGCACCTACTGTCTCTCTGACGAAAAGGGCTGGGATGACAGCATCCCTATGTTGCTCTTTGCTGTCAGAGAGGTGGTACAGGAATCACTAGGTTTCAGTCCTGCTGATCTGGTATTTGGCCATACTGTGCGTGGACCTCTGAAACAGTTGAAGGAAAAGTTTGTGGAATCTGAAAAACCTCATAATCTGCTGGATTATGTTTCTACTTTTAGAGCGTGCTTGAGAAAAGCATGCGATTTGGCTAAATCCACACTCGTGGTGTCGCAGACCCGCATGAAAAAATTATTCGACAGGCGTACCAAAGTTTGTTCATTTTCCCCCGGTGATAAGGCACTGGCACTTCTTCCTATTGTTGGCTCAGCTTTGCAAGCTCGTTATAGTGGACCATACATAGTAACCACTAAAGTTGGTGAAGTGGATTATCTCATTGCTACGCCCGAGCGCAGAAAGAAAACTCGCTTATGTCATGTTAATATGCTTAAGGTTTATTGTGAACGCAGTGATGTCGCTTGTCCTGTTAAACCAATTCTTGTCAACTCCCCCATTTCATCTCAGAGCGCTGACCATGTATCGACGCCTTCGCTCCCGGAGCGGACTGTGGATGTCGTGACAGAGCCCTCTAGATGTTTGGTAGAGGGTAGGTTGAAGAATTCGGAGATGTTGCGGTGTTTATCTGACTCTCTGGCACATCTTTCCGATTCTTACAGGGCTGACATTGTGGATCTGGTGGAGTCACATCGGCAGCTGTTCTCCGATGTGCCGACTCGCACCTCTATGGTGGAGCATGATATCGATGTCGGTTCCACAGTTCCCATTAAACAGCATGCCTATCGTGCAAATCCAGCGAAGCGTGAGCAGTTTAAAAAAGAGGTTGATTACATGTTACAGCATAACATTGCAGAACATAGTCAAAGTGCGTGGAGTTCACCATGTTTGTTGGTCGATAAACCCGATGGCTCTTACCGCTTCTGTACAGATTTCCGGCGAGTGAACTCCGTCACCAAGCCTGACAGTTATCCATTGCCGAGAATGGACGATTGCATTGACCGAGTCGGATCTGCCACCTTTGTAAGTAGCGTAGATCTGCTAAAAGAATATTGGCAAATTTCGTTGACTGATCGTGCTCGTGAAATCTCTGCTTTTGTTACACCAGATATTTTTACAGCATTTAAAAACGTTTACAACGTTACCAGCATTTTTACAGTATTCTGTGATGGCCTTTGGCCTACGAAATGCACCCACCACGTTTCAATGCTTGGTAAACAAAGTTCTGGCCGGCTTGCGTGGTTGTGAGGCGTATCTGGATGATATTATTGTGTATAGTGATACGTGGACTGAACACGTTAACACGTTTGGCTGCTGTGAACCTCACAATTAACCTAGCAAAATGTGAGTTTGGAAAAGCTACAATTACCTATTTAGGAAAGGTAGTTGGAAATGGGCAAGTGCGTCCTGTGGGCGCTAAGGTAGAGGCGATTGTACAATACCCGGCTCCATCATGCCGTAAGGGATTGCTCGGCTTCCTTGACATGGTGGGGTATTACCAGGGATTCTGTATGAATTTTTCCTCCGTTGCTGCTCCTTTGACTGACCTCCTCAGTCCGACCGTAGAATTTATTTGGTCCGAGAAATGTCAGTCTGCTTTTACCTCAATTAAAGCCCTCCTTATACACGCGCCCGTTCTATCTGCCCCTGATTTCTCTCTCCCATTCCGACTTGCTGTTGATGCAAGCGATTATGGCGCTGGTGCTGTCCTTCTGCAAGAAACTCTCTGATGGGGTAGAACATCCCCTTTGTTATTTTTCAAAGAAGTTCAATTCCTCTCAGAGAAATTACTCTACTATCGAGAAGGAAGCCCTCGCTTTGATCCTTGCATTGCAGCAGTTTGAAGTTTACATAGGATCTTCTGCTTCGCCCGTTCTTGTTTATACTGATCATAATCCTCTGATCTTCCTGCATAAGATGAAAAACTCCAATCAACGTCTAATGCGGTGGAGTCTCTTCTTGCAGAGTTTAGATCTGGTCATTAAACATATTAAGGGAAAAGATAATATTGTGGCAGATGCCTTATCTAGAGTGTAATTGGGTGTGGCCTGTGCATGTATAAGGTGGGTATGTCATTAGTGTGACACTAGCGTGCCACTCTTTGTTCCTCGTGTTGTCACATATGGACACATATACCGGTTTGTAATGTCTTGTAAATACTGAGTAGGTAAAATTTATGAAAAATTAATAATTTTTATAATTGTAATTTGTAATTTTGATGTGGCCACTTCTTAGCCACATTCTTGGTGGGGGAAGTGTTACGGCCCTTGGTCGTTACTTCTTTTTGTTTGCTCTCTCTCCTTTTCTTTTGCTCAGGTCTAATCAGGTTGATTGAGCTCACCTGTGAGGAGGCTTTCATAAAGGAGTTTGGGATCCAGCCTAGAGCTGCCGCCTTCCTTTTTGGCATTCTATTCTGCGGCCTGGCTGCTCCAACCAATTCTTTGTGGCTCACCTTAGAGCTGCCGCCTTCCTTTTGGCATGCGGATTGTGTATTGTGTATTATTATTTAAATTCCCTAGACAAATAAATTATTGTTGCACCTTACCGTGATCGTTGTCTGCTTTTTGTTGTGGTTTGGTTCCGAGGAGAGAGCCAACCGTAACAGCCTCCTCTAAGGTTGGTGATCCTTCAAGTCGAGACAGGAAGGCGGGTCCTGTGAGCCATGTTGTGCTGGCCAGTTCGCCTGCAGGCACTGAACGAGTTCCATGATCCGCTGGATTCTGAGTGGTGCAGACATAGTGCCACTGCTCGGGTCTGGAGGATTTCCTGATATGTTGCACTCCTGTTGCAAACATACACATGAAAGCGTCTGGTCTGATTATATATGTACCCTAAGACAACTTTACTGTCCGTGTAGAACTCCAATGCATCCACACTGATGTCCAACTCACTCTCCACTAGTTCAGCCATTTCCACTGCTAACACGGCGGCACTCAGCTCTAGTCTCGGGATGGTGTGTGCAGCCAGAGGCGCTAGCTTTGCCTTTCCCAGGACAAATCCAACGTGACACTCTCCATCATAGTCGGTCACCTTGAGGTAGGCTACTGCAGCAATTGCTTTCACCGAGGCATCGGAGAAGATGTGGAGCTCCTTTCTTTTTGCAGTGGAGAGGGTGGCGGGGGTGTAAGCTCTAGGAATCCTGAGCTCCTTCAGATCTTGTAGGGAGGCTTTCCATATCCTCCATTCGTCTTCCTTTTCACTAGGGAGAGGGCGGTCCCAGTCGAGGGCCTCGTTGCTGGTGAGCTCTCTCAGGAGGAACTTCCCTTGGACGGTGATCGGTGAGACGAGTCCCAGAGGGTCGAAGAGACTGTTCACTATGGATAGAACGCCTCTGCGAGTGAAGGGTTTCTCTGCAGCCGTCGCATTAAAGGTGAAGATGTCGTGTCTGAGGTCCCAGGTGAGCCCTAAGCTGCATTGGATGAGGGCTGATTTGTCGTCGAAGTCCAGATTCTTCAGACCCTTGGCATGGTCTTCTGAGGGGAAGGCCTCCAGAACATCGGGGCAGTTGGATTTGATCTTGTGGAGCCTTAGGTTGGAGGTAGCAAGCATATCCTGTACCCCTTTTAGCAGTTTGATAGCTTCCGTGGCTGAGGGCAATGACTTGAGTCCATCGTCGACATAGAAGTTGCGTTCTATGAAGTGCTTGGCGTCCGTGCCGTACTCATCCACTCCATCTTGTGCTGCACGGTGAAGACCGTAGATGGCGACTGCTGGTGATAGGCTGTTGCCGAATACATGCACTTTCATTCGATACTCAACGATGTCTTTGCTAGGGTCGTTCACTCTGAACCATAGGAACCGGAGGAAGTCTCGGTTGTCTTCTCTGACGATGAAACTATGAAACATCTGCTCAATATCTGCTATGATGGCTACTGGTTCTCATCGGAAGCGCAGCAAGACACCAAGTAAGCTGTTGTTCAAATCCGGGCCTGTGAGTAGTACATTGTTCAGGGAAATGCCGTGGTGTTGAGCACTGGAATCTAAGATGACTCTTATCTTGCCAGGCTTTTGAGGGTGGTAGATGCCAAAGAACGGTAGGTACCAGCACTCGTCTCCTTCTAGCAGTGGTGGTGCCACTTCAGTGTGGTCACGATCGAAGACCTCTTGCATGAAGGTCAGGAAGTGAGTTTTCATCTCGGGCTTCCTTTCCAGGGTGCGGCAGAGAGAGGTAAGACGGCTGAGAGCCTGTGCTCGATTGTTGGGGAGTCTTCGTCGAGGGGACCGGAATGGCAGTGGAGCCACCCAGCTATTGGTGTCGTCCATGAACATCTCTTTATCCATGAACTCCAGAAACTGCCTGTCTTCAATGGAGAGACCCATTTTCTCGTCATCCTTGGTTCTCTCAAAGACGGTGCTGCCTAGGGTGCGGTCGTTGAAGACTGGCATGACAGATATAGGAGGAGCGGTGTGGAACTGTGTTTTGGCGCTAAACTTTTCCTTGACTTGAAGGTGATTTGGGCATGGAGTGAGGAGGGATGGACGTCCAATTTCTAGCACATTAGTGTGGAAGGAAGTCACAGTCGCTAGCCTGTGGGCTGAAGAAGCCTATAACGACCCATCCCAGGTCTAGTCTTTGGGCATAGGGGGCTCATTGTTGCTCTCGCACAGGAATGTCACGTCCCAGAAGAAGGAGTATCTGGGCCTCTGGATCCAGGTGCGGTATTCTGTGCGCGATGGGTTTCAGGTGAGTGTGGTGCTGCGCGGCCTCTAGAGTAGGAATCTCTGACCGGTCATCTGGCATGTGATTGCACTCGATGAGTGTGGGGAGCATCACACTTATCACTCCATCCATAGATTCCGCTGAGAACCCTGTGGCTCTTCTCCCGGATGTCTCAGTAACCCCAGCACATGTGCGGAGGGTGTATGGAGAGTCTGGCCCTTTGGTTTGAAAAAGGTCAAAGAATTCTGACCTGGCAAGCGACCTATTGCTCTGGTCATCCAGAATGACATAGACCTTTGTTGCTTTGTCTGGGTGAGCTTTTGGGTAGACCTTCACTAGGCAGATTTTGGAGCAGGACCTGGGGTTCTGGCCTTCGCCACAGACTTCGGTGCATTTCGAGGTGACTGCTGGCTGACATGTCTCTCCATCACCCTCCTTGCCATGCTCTGCAGATCCTGTTGTGTTCCATGGAGGTGGACCAGGATGGAGTGCTGCGATGTGGTGGTCGCTGTCGCATTCCCTGCATTTCACTGCTGCCTTGCAGTTCTTCACCAGGTGAGTAGTAGAGGAGCAACACCAACATGTCTCTGGCCCGACTCACAACAAGGGAAATACCTTGGATCTTGTGTTTACGATTGGGTTAAAAATCAGTAATGTTTGTACTGAGGATCTGACGGTGTCCGATCACAAATGTGTGCTGTTTAACCTGTCCTTTGACAACGACTTTGTGCCAGAGAAGCGTATTAAAAGCTCTCGCATTGTAAATAGCTTAGCTGTAGAGAATTTCGCTGCTAATTTTAACCACAATGTTTTGGTGTCCCCTGATGATGACGTAGATTGTTTGGTACATGTTTTTAACATGCACTGCGCAGCCGTTTTAGATGACGTAGCGCCCCTTGTAACGCGCTCTGTCCGCCCTGTAAACACCCCCCCCCTGGTTGAATAAGGACATGAGCTGAGACGCAAATGTCGCAAAACAGAGAGGAAATGGAAATCTTCCAACCTCCAAGTACATCGTCTCTATCTCAAAGAATTGATATCTGAATTGAATTATTTAGTTAAGAGTGCCAGGGCTGTGTACTTTTCAAACCTTATTTCCTCTAGCAAGCATAATCCCAGAGTATTGTTTAACCCTCTGAGGTCCGTGCTAAGCTTTTAGATGTTTTTTGATTTTGGCATGGTCTGATATTTATCTCAATTTCATCAATTTAACACACACTTACTCCAAAGTGTTTGATATTTTTATTTGAAGGACAATCACAGCTACATTTGTATGCCATCAACAGTTTGGTCAGTATCATATGCAGCTTGTAAATAGATCTACAAACACACAAGTTAAAAATAGTACATTTTTCTGCTGTCACAAAAGTTGTGAAAGCACACACTAAACTACAGTGACGAATTGTTTTGCCAATGTGCGTTTGTTCATCAAGGTCTTGGTTATGTAAGGGTGTGAAAACAGTTTAGCACATCTGAGATCTAAATAGCTAAAAACCTGTTTTTATCAGAACTGGTCACATTTATTTCAGGCTGTGGGAGGGCTAAATGCTAAATACCTGAATATTCATTATTCATTGTCCACACCTCTAAGATCTGTCAGATGGGCCATCTCACTGGGCCATCAGTGTTATATTCTGAGTTCCTGTTCTGTTGTTTTTTGGTCTTTGTTTATTTTTCATTCAGTCCTTATTCATTATTCTTTATCCAGTATTGCATTTTCCCTGTTCTGTCACGTTCTGCTCCCTGTCTGTCCTTGTTCCGTTTATTTCGAGATCCGCTCCTTGTCTTGTCATGCACTTCGGGAGTTTATACTTTTCGGGTTTTTTCCGCCTTCGCTTATTATCTCGTTTTCTTCCTTCTTACTTTCTAGATTGCACTTTGTATATATTAGGTAGATGTGTATAGTACTAACCAACTAATCTACTAACGTTAGGGATTTAGATTAAGTTACTAACACGCGGAATATGTTTGGCGTCACAAGATGCGGAATTCATATATTTTTACGAGTATTTGAAAACAAGCGAAATAAATAACATTTTAGGCTGTTTGAAAAGTATTCTTCCATAGATCTTGTGTGCATATTGCAATTTGTTACATTGCAACACGCGGAATATGTAGTCACAAGACGCGGAATTCATATATTGAATATATATACGAGTATTTGATAACATGGCAAATCAAATATAGTTACTTACTCTTCGTCAGTTATTGTCTTCGTCGCTTTTCATCAATACTCTCAAACACTGCAGCGCAGAAAATCTTTCCATCTTGAATAAAATTGTATGTCTGTATAAAATCTTGCTTCAAATTGTTGGGACAGTTTATGTGTTTACGCCGGCGTTTTCACACATGGCCCCACGCCCCTCCCCACACACCTCGCCGAAACTCGCCCCTAGTTACCATGTCAATAGAAGGGGGACGTTACTACCAGGTAAAAAAGAGAGTAAAAGGCAAGGTTTACTTTTGGTCTAATTAACCTAATTTAAAAAATCCCATTTGATTTGCCAGTGCTCAAATCGGAAAGTCGCGATTCTAAGGTTTCTGTTAATGTTTTTGTCGCGTGTGTATGATAAAATATCGCGAAGTTAGAAATAGTAATATACTTTTATTGCTGCTGGGAGCGGCGCCGCTCCCGTCGACCTCAGGGGGTTAAGACCATAAATTCAATTGTCAGCCCTCCCCTTCCATCTGTACCTGTGTTTTCGAATGAAGACTGTAACCGTTTTCTTTTGTTTTTTGTAAACAAGGTTGCTGATGTAAGGGAACAACATCCCCTCCCCTCCCCCTCCCTCTCTGCCCAGTCACCCAATCCTCCTTGAGCAGTTTCTTGCCTGTCTCCTTAAATGATCTATTAGACATAGTGAGCTCTATGAAGTCCTCCTCAAGCCCCCTAGATATCCTACCTACATCTATGCTCAAGGAAGTCTTTAGTTCTGTTGGCCCTAGTTTAGTAACTATTATAAACAAGTCCCTAGTCTCTGGCTCTGTTCCAGCCTACTTCAAGGAAACAGTCGTACAGCCCCTCCTTAAAAAGCCTAACTTGGACCCCTCCCAACCAAACAACTACAGACCCATATCAAAGCTGTCCTTTGTCTCAAAGGTGTTAGAGAAAGTTGTGGCTAACCAGCTCACCACCTATCTGACAAACCACAACATCGCAGACAGATTTCAATCAGGTTTCCGCAAAAAACACTCCACCGAAACCGCCCTCCTCAAAGTATCAAACGACATCATGATGTCCTCTGACTCTGGTGAATGTTCTGTCCTGGTCCTTCTAGATCTCAGTGCAGCTTTCGACACGGTAGACCATGGAATCTTGTTAGACAGACTCAGGGAGTGGGTGGGCATCTCAGGGAGCGCCCTTAATTGGTTTGCCTCCTACTTTAAGGAGAGAAGTTTCTCTGTAACTGTCGGCCCTTTTAAATCTGACCCCACACCCCTTTCGTGTGGCGTGCCACAGGGATCTGTGCTAGCGCCAATCCTTTTTGCTCTATACATGCTCCCCTTAGGCCTCCTCATCAGTAATTTCAAGGGTATCTCTTACCACTGCTACGCAGATGACATCCAATTGTATTTCTCTTTTAAGCCCGACAAAATGGAGAAACTCAGCATCTTACAGGAGTGTCTGTCCGCCATTGAGAACTGGATGGGCAGAAATTCTCTCCAACTCAATGCAGCTAAAACAGAAGTGTTGATTGTAGCTGATGAACACATTTCTACTAGAGTAGCTACGCACCTGGGGTCCCTTAAGGACAATGTGCGCCCTCATCTAAGAAACCTGGGTGTTATATTTGATCAGTCTATGCACCGTAATTGTTTCTTTCACCTCAGAAATATTGCAAAACTCCGGTCCATTGTTTCCCATGCTGAATTGGAAATGTCTGTACATGCATTTATCTCATCCAGACTCGACTACTGTAATTCATTGTACACTTGTCTTAACAAATCATCTGTGGATAAACTTCAGTTGGTCCAAAATGCTGCTGCCAGGCTGCTCACCAGGTCAAAGAAATCATGCCACATCACCCCCATCCTAGCATCTCTGCATTGGCTCCCGGTGCAACTCAAATTCAAAGTCCTGGTGTTCGCTTTCAGAGCCCTCCATGGCCAAGCCCCCGTCTACATCACTGACCTCATCCACCCCTACTTATCCAGCCGGTCACTGAGGTCATCCGACCAGGAGCTCCTGGTCGCACTCCAGGACCAGACTAAAAACGAAAGGGGACAGAGCTTTTGAGGTGACGGCCCCGAGGCTCTGGAATGCCCTCCCCCCTGATCTGAGAGCCGCTCCCTCAGAACTCACTTTCAAATGCCAATTAAAGACTCACCTGTTTAGGCAGGCTTTTTAGTCATCCATAGCTACCCTATGTTCCTGTTTATGTTTTTATCTTATTTCTTAGATGATGTTTGATTGAATTTTGTATTGATGCATTCTATTTTTATTGATGTAAAGCAC
The DNA here is from genome assembly GCA_029706075.1 of Aldrovandia affinis. Classification (NCBI taxonomy): domain Eukaryota; kingdom Metazoa; phylum Chordata; class Actinopteri; order Notacanthiformes; family Halosauridae; genus Aldrovandia; species Aldrovandia affinis. The sequence goes on from JAINUG010001006.1 coordinate 29,110, forward strand.
CCTGTGCACCCGTGCTGAGAAGGGCGCTATAGAAATAAAGTTTTACTTACTTACTTACTTAAAGCAGATGCCATTCTCTTTAAGGAATGCTGTACGCTCTCCGTGCAGCATACTCTGAAAGCCCCTACACTTTTTCAGAGGATGAGGCTTCTTGTGGATGGGGCACTGTCTGTCAATGTCGATTCATTGTGACCTCTGTCTTGTGAGTGGAGACATGACCTTTGGCTTACCCTGGTCTTTTTACTGCTTCTGGCTTTGATGAGCCTGTAAAGGGCCTGTAGGAGCTGTTTGATGGGCTCGTAGGAACCGTTGAGAGAGTAAAGCTCGGGTTTCTTCTGTGTGCTTCATTGCAGACAAAGTTTGTGAAGAACTCAAACGGTGGAAAGGAGACACGGTGCTGCTCCTTGTACTGAGAGGCTTGAGCCATCCACTTTTCCTGCAGGCCATATGGTAATTTCTCGGCAATGGGTTGGATGCCCCTGGCTGTGTCTAGATACGAAAGTCCAGGCAAGTAGCCTTCAGTTTTTGCAGACTCCAACTCCCTCAGCAGGTCTCCAATTTCTCTGAGCTTTTGGGAGTCCCTTTGGTTGATTTTAGGAATCTTCTCCAACCTCTCAAAGAGAGCTTTCTCAATCACTTCAGGGGAGCCGTAACACTCCTCAAGGCGACCCCAGGCCATTCTTAGCCCGGTGGCAGGGTTGTTTGCATGCACAGAACGGATTCTCATTACATGTTCAGAAGACTGGCTTCCTAACCATTTTGATAAGAGGTCAAGCTCTTCACTAGCTGTTAAGTCCTCCTGTGGCGTTGATGAATGAGGACTTCCACGCCCAATAGTTTTCTGGGTGATCGTTGAACTTGATGAACAAGCTCACGGCGTACCAAGTACCTTGCCATGTCACTCAGACCAGTCCTGTCATCGATAGGTGAGTGGTATGTGTTCTGATAGGTGTGTGACCGGGGAAGGAGAGCTGAGCAAGAGAGCGATGGTGTGCTGTTTGCATTAGGCCTCTAGGCTGCTGTGCCTCTTGGACGCCATTGTCGCTAGTGGCGTGTTGACGAACTGTTGGCATTGACCTGTCAGGCCGCTGAGCTGCATAAACACCGTTGCTGTCATGAGCAGCTCTAAAGTCTACTGGTTGTCTCTGTATGCTTAGAGATGTAGGGTCGTGTTCTCTTTTTGGTTGAGCTTGCGCATTAGGCTGAATGAGAGGCTGTACTGATGCCGTGTATGGCTGTAGCAATGGGGGTCCCATATCACTAGGAGGCAGCTGAGAGTGACGTTCAACATAGTCGTGTGTGCGCTGAATGGCAATTTGAGCAGTGGCGTGAATGTCCTTCTTACTGCTCTCTCTAGAATCAGACTCTGCTGCCGCCTCTAGAACTTCAGCCTCTGCTAAGGCTGCTGCTACCTCTTTTTCATGCTGTAGTGCTGATATCAGACCATTTAATTCGGTCTCTCTCTCAACGAAGGCAGCGCGGGCTCTGGCAGCCTCAACTTTAGCACGCGCTTTGGCTGCTGCCATGCTAGCTGAAGAGAATTTGGACCCACTAGATGTGATGGAATGTTCTGTTTTACTATCGTCCATGACATATGGTTGTTTCGGTGCTGCCCCACCATTACTTGACATGGTGAATGAGCCTCCAAGGAAGTTTGCGATGAGATGATGCAGGTCAGAGGAGTGCTTCCACAGTACCTTGTTTTTTTAAATTTTCTTTGATGCAGCTGTGCCCGCCGTGAAGACGCTTTTTTACCCCCAATGTGTGTGCGAACAACAGGCTTCAAGAGAAGAACGGAGGCAGTGCAGAGCTGAATAATTTTTACTCTCCTTTCTCTCAAAGACAATGTTGTAAAACTGAAATGATAAAAAAAAAAGGGTACCACCAATTACATAATGCTGTAAGACATCACATGTCCACAGAATAAAATAACAACATGAAAGACAAGCTACATGCAGTAATGTATGGACTATATCACTTTTAAATGATATGTAAATAACTGTATATAAAATATAAATAGCTTGTACATATTTGTAAGTAGCTTGTAACTGAATTACATAACGTAGCACCGCTCAGGAATACTAGTAGAAACAGTGCCAGAGTTCGTTTCTAGAGCTAGCATGAAGCTACTCTGAACAATCAATAACAGCAGTGAAGCTAGCACGTTATCCTAGCAATACACAGGGAAAAACGTAAGGTAGCATTAGCTTAGCATAAAACGAAGTTTTGCATAGGGAAAACTAAAGTTTACCAAATTACTTCACATTTCCAAATGCATAAAATACATTTGGATACTATTCTAAACAAGGTACTTACAAGCGATACTTTCTAAGGCACTATTGGACAAAGAAGTGAAGAAAATAACAGCGTAACCGGAATATGACCGCATGTATAAACTCACATGTGTTGCAACTAGAAATGAAATTTAACAGAAGCAATTACTTTAGCGTCCACTAGAGGGGGCAAAACCACCAATAAAAGATGCAGTTCTTATAGAACATGACACCGCCAGCTACCTACAAATAAATTACTGTAACGTTACTGTCAGTGCTTAATTAGTAAAATAAGAGATGCCGGGGCTCAATCGCATCCCCCAACCACACGCCCCCCTCCCCCGCAGAGGAAAAAGGGTAAACTATCTCTGTCGCTGCATTTCTGCATTCTATTTACATTTGTAATGTTCACTGGATGTAACGTTGTTTAATACCAGTTTAAAATACACGTTGTTGTCGCGCTTTACACATTTGCCCGCAAAATTGGATTCTTGGCATTTGCCGGGGCACAAATTAAGCACTGGTTACTGTACGAACTGTCATGCTAGTTTACCTGCAGGCTTTAACTAGTGTTAAAACCTGGTTTGCCATATTTTAGCTACTGTACTTACTGTATAGTTGACGTTATCTGTCACAAGGTGAGTTATTCATAAAAGGTACACTGTAAACAAAAGACAATGGCTTTTTGTTGTATGGGAATATATACATGTGTTATCTCAACTTAAAAAGTTATATTTTCAATTTGATAACTCATTTTTTTATGTTTTACTTTGTGTCCCCTTTTCAACTTATATTAATTCATTATCTAGAGAGTAACTTACTTTCTCAGGTTAACTAGGTAGGTTATTCGGTTGAATTTATTCACACAAAACAGTGCCATGTGAAGACCTATTCTATGAATCAATACGCATGGTTTTGAAATTGAAAATGAAAATTGGAGGCGCAAACATCCCTGTTGGATACAACACTGAAAAGTAAGAAATAAATGAGTTTATGAAAATCAATATTATTCTCACAAGCTGGCGGAGTAATTCGTGTTTCTGGTGCAAAGACATTCAATAACGCTCCGATTTATGATAAAGGTCAAGTGAAATTTAACTTTTGAAATTGGCTAAAGCTAGTTAGCTTCCTAGTTAAATTGAATGTTGCTAGAATATATTGATATGTCATGTTAGCTATGGCATTTGAGAAAAATACCAAAGTATTGCTACGGCCTTTGCTAATGTGGAAGAGTAAACAAGAGGAGTTTGCCCTCATGATACACTTACAAGCTATTGTGGGAGGGTAAACAAGAGGAGTTTACACTCATGATACACTCACAAGATATCAGTATGATGTCATAGGCATGATCTGCCTGAGGGGCTCACACACATGACAAACTCATGAGCTACCAGAATAAACCCAATTCCGTGATCTGTCCCTATTCTGTCCCTATAGACATTATCTAATCGTGAATCTTATTGAATGACTATTGTAGCCATTAGCAAACAGCATTATCAGTACATGTTATATATATATAGTGCTTAGTTAGGTCTGCTTAAGTGACAGTTTATTTTTTATATTAAAGAGTGAAGGGCAGAGAAATAATGGTAGAAAACATGTGATGAGAACATAAAATTATAAATAGATAGGGGCCGAGGAAGAAACAATGGTGAATATAAAACGTGATGAGAACATAAAAAATGTAAACAGATAAGAGCAGAAGGAAAACAATGGTGTATAGAGAACATGCGATGAGATGATGGGGAGGAGTTGAGTCAGGTGGGTGTGGTGATGACTTTAAGCTCCACAAGAGGAGGGGTTTAAGACAGGATAAAAGGGGGATGTATCCAGAGACGAGTCAGTTGCTGCTTCGCGAACCAGCCCGGTTTCTTGTATGTAACCTCGCATCATATACAATAAACCCATCAGACTCTGAAGATTGTGCTGTTTTTTGAAGAAGTATCCAGTGTGGTGGGATCCCTCAGTCTAACTGGGGTCAGATTCTCCCTCACTAACAAACATTCCGATTTGTCTCGGGGTGGCCATTTCCAAAACCCCCAGAATGGAGGACACGGTAATTTAACATGTAATTATATGACCAATTTAAAAACATAACCTGCAGACTAAACTGAGATTGAAAATGTGTATTCACAATAGCTGGATGGTCTACTGGTACTTCTTTCCCTTCCTGGGCATTTTGCAGAAGCCTTCCTTGGCGGATTGACGTCCACCTCACACCGAGACATTGTACAGAAGGCACGATAATCGTCGTCTTTTTACAATACAATACAACACAATACATTACAATACAATACAACTTTATTAATCCTCAAGGGGCAATTTGAATTTGGACATGGTAAAAACAGACAAGAAGCAGACACAGACAGATACAATAAAGCTACATCGGGGCTAGATGCGCAAGTGCAATGAAAAAAATAAGAAGTGTAAAAACTATTACAGTTAGTCCACATGCACGGTAGGCATTTCATGTGCCATCTCGGAGGAGATGTTACTTCACCTTCATCACTACCGGTAGCAGGACTACGGCAGCGAACTCACATTACTAGTGGGGATTGACATAAAATAGCGGGTCTAATTGGCTACTAAATTGGGAGAAAATGGGAGAAAATCAGAAACAAAATCTGTAGAAAGGGAGCATTGGAAAGTGGGGATAGAGGACATGGGTACTGTCCCCCAGGATGTTGTGGGCCTTCCTCCTGGCCTGCTGCTCATAGAATGAGACAAGGCTTCTGAGAGGCACCCCAGTGATTTTGGAACAGGTGTTTACTACGGATTGTAGGCGGTTCTGGTTTTTAACAGTGAGGGATGTGAACCAGCAGATGAATGAGAAGCACAGAATACTCCCAATGAAGGAGCTGTAGAAGGTTTGTAAGATGTTTTTTTTAACTTAAGGGTGTTATCAAAGATGGTACCAAGGTATTTGTACGGGTCCATGACATCCACCTTCTCATCGTGGATGACCACTGGGTCCGTCCTGGGGGGCTTCCTCCTGAAGTTGATGAACATCTCCTTGATCTTGGAGACGTTCAACTCCAGCAGAGCACTGTCGCACCACTGTCGCAAATATAGAGGGCGGGGCCATGGTCCTGCTCAGTCCCTGAGAGGAGTGAGAGAAGAACGGTGTCGTCAGCATATTTGACAAGATGGCGGTTGGCATGGGTGCACTTACAGTCATTAGTGTAGAGAATGAACAGGAGGGGGGAACAGGACGCACCCTTGTGGTGAGCCGGTGAGGTCAGTGTATCTGATAGTGTGCCATTGGTAAAGAATCTCTGGTCTGTCTGTTAAAAAGTCCATTATCCACAAAATTAGACCTTGGCCTAAATTTAACTGTGTCCAGTTTATTGGCGAGGGTGGCAGGCTGCAAGGAGTTGAATGCGGAAGAGAAATCCACAAATAAGAGCCTGGCAAGAGCTCCACTGTTCTCGAGGTGACTATGCATGGCATCAAGCAGGAACAGTTTGGAAGGGAAGAGAAACTACTAACTGCAGTCTGTTCACCAAACACCCAGGGTAATTTCTTTCATGATGTGTAAATGTCCAGGGGTTGTGGCTTTCTGGAAGGAGGTCTGTGATGTGATGTTCACTGATATCTAAAAATATTCCATATTTGCCAGCTGTCTTGTTATTCAATGACAGCTCAAATCTACAGTGCATCCGGAAAGTATTCACATCGCTTCACTTTTTCCACATTTTGTTATGTTACAGCCTTATTCCAAAATGGATTAAATTCTTTTTTTCCCCTCAGAATTCTACACACAATACCCCATAATGTCAAAGTTAAAAAAGTTTTTTAGAAATTTTTGCAAATGTATTCAAACTAAAAAACTAAAATATCACATGTACATAAGTATTCACGCCGTTTGCTATGACACTCAAAATTGGGCTCAGGTGCATCCTGTTTCCACTGATCATCCTTGAGATGTTTCTAGAACTTCATTGGAGTCCACCTGTGGTAAATTCAATTGATTGGACATGATTTGGAAAGGCACACACCTGTCTATATAAGGTCCCACAGTTCACAGTGCATGTCAGAGTAAAAACCAAGCCATGAAGTCCTAGGAACTTTCCATAGACCTCCGAGATAGAATTGTGTTGAGGCATAGATCTGGGGAAGGGTATACAAACATTGCTAAAGCATTGAAAGGACCCAGGAGAACAGTGGGCTCCATCATTGTGAAATGGAAGAAGTTTGGAACCACCACAACTCTTCTTAGAGCTGGCCGCCTGGCCAAACTCAGTAACCGGGCAAGAAGGGCCATGGTCAGGGAGGTAACCAAGAACCCAATGGCCACTCTAAGAGAGCTTCAGAGTTCCTCTGCAGCGATGGGAGAACCTGGTAGAAGGACAAACATCTCTGCAGCACTCCATCAATCAGACCTTTATGGTAGCACTTGGCATTCAGGCCAAAAAGTTCAATTTGTGTCTCATCAGACCGGATAATCTTTTTCCTGATGCTCTTAGAGTCCTTTAAGTGCCATTTGGCAAACTCCAGGTGGGCTGTCATATGCCTTTCACTCAAGAGTAGCTTCCGTCTAGCCACTACCATAAAGGTCTGATTGATGGAGTGCTGCAGAGATGTTTGTCCTTCTACCAGGTTCTCCCATCACTGCAGAGGAACTCTGAAGCTCTCTTAGACTGTCCATTGGGTTCTTGGTCACCTCCCTGACCATGGCCCTTCTTGCCCGGTTACTGAGTTTGGCCAGACGGCCAGCTCTAAGAAGAGTTGTGGTGGTTCCAAACTTCTTCCATTTCACAATGATGGAGTCCACTGTTCTCCTGGGTGCTTTCAATGCTTTAGCAATGTTTTTATACCCTTCCCCAGATCTATGCCTCAACACAATTCTATCTCGGAGGTCTATGGAGAGTTCCTAGGACTTCATGGCTTGGTTTTTACTCTGACATGCACTGTCAACTGTGGGACCTTATATAGACAGGTGTCTGCCTTTCCAAATCATGTCCAATCAATTGAATTTACCACAGGTGGACTCCAATGAAGTTCTAGAAACATCTCAAGGATGATCAGTGGAAACAGGATGCACCTGAGCTCAATTTTGAGTGTCATAGCAAATAGCGTGAATACTTATGTACATGTGATATTTTAGTTATTTATTTTTAATACATTTGCAAAAATGTCTAAAAAATGTTTTTCACTTTGTCATTATGGGGTATTGTGTGTAGAATTCTGAG
>JAINUG010001007.1:0-36564 GCA_029706075.1 Aldrovandia affinis
CAAGTCGGAAACATGCTAACTGGCTATCCATTCAATTCAATGGCAGCGATAGCACCGGCGTGACATTTTCTAATGTAGCGGCGTTTCTAGCGGTTTAGTCAGTGTAAAGCATCGCTAGGTATTGGCTTTCACATGCCCCCTCATTAAAATTTGACCAAAAAAAAATATATATAAAATAAATATATAAAGGAAAAAAATATATATAAAAAATTTTACAAAAAAAGTGACCAAAAAAAAAAATATATATATATATATATAAAGGAAAAAATAATATATATAAAAAAATTACAAAAAATTTGACCAAGAAAAAAAAAAAAATATATATAAAATATATATATAAAGGAAAAATATATATATAAAAAAATTACAAAAAAATTTGACCAAAAAAAATAATATATATAAAATATATATATAAAGGAAAAATATATATATATAAAAAAATTACTAAAAAATGTGACAAAAAATATATATAAAATATATATATAAAGGAAAAATATATATATATATTTAAAAAATGTACTAAAAAAATGTGACCAAAATAAATAAATATATAAAATATATATATAAAAAAATTTGACAAAAAAAAAAAAATATATATATATATAAAGGAAATATATATATATATTTTACAAAAAAATACAAAAAGGAGCAATCGGAAACATGCTAACTGGCCATCCATTCAATTCAATGGCAGCGATAGCATCGGCGTGACATTTTGTAATGTAGCGGCGAATCTAGCGGTTTAGTCAGTGTAAAGCATCGCTAGGTATTGGCTTTGACACGCCCCCTCATTAACCAGGCCGTTTTCCCGGTCCAAATCGGTCGGAAAAGTAGTTTAAAACAAGTCGGAAACATGCTAACTGGCTATCCATTCAATTCAATGGCAGCGATAGCAGCGGCGTGACATTTTCTAATGTAGCGGCGAATCTAGCGGTTTAGTCAGTGTAAAGCATCACTAGGTATTGGCTTTGACACTCCCCCTCATTAACCAGGCCGTTTTCCCGGTCCAAATCGGTCGGAAAAGTTGTTTAAAACAAGTCGGAAACATGCTAACTGGCTATCCATTCAATTCAATGGCAGCGATAGCATCGGCGTGACATTTTATAATGTAGCGGCAAATCTAGCGGTTTAGTCAGTGTAAAGCATCGCTAGGTATTGGCTTTGACACTCCCCCTCATTAACCAGGCCGTTTTCCCGGTTTAAATCGGTCAGAAAAGTCGTTTAAAACAAGTCGGAAACATGCTAACTGGCTATCCATTCAATTCAATGGCAGCGATAGCATCGGCATAACATTTTGTAATGTAGCGGCAAATCTAGCGGTTTAGTCAGTGTAAAGCTTCACTAGGTATTGGCTTTGACACGCCCCCTCATTAACCAGGCCGTTTTCCCAGTCCAAATCGGTCGGAAAAGTAGTTTAAAACAAGTCGGAAACATGCTAACTGGCTATCCATTCAATTCAATGGCAGCGATAGCAGCTGCGTGACATTTTCTAATGTAGCGGCGAATCTAGCGGTTTAGTCAGTGTAAAGCATCGCTAGGTATTGGCTTTGACAATCCCCCTCATTAACCAGGCCGTTTTCCCGGTTTAAATCGGTCAGAAAAGTCGTTTAAAACAAGTCGGAAACATGCTAACTGGCTATCCATTCAATTCAATGGCAGCAATAGCATCGGCGTGACATTTTGTAATGTAGCGGCGAATCTAGCGGTTTAGTCAGTGTAAAGCTTCACTAGGTATTGGCTTTGACACGCCACCTCATTAACCAGGCCGTTTTCCCGGTCCAAATCGGTTGGAAAAGTAGTTTAAAACAAGTCGGAAACATGCTAACTGGCTATCCATTCAATTCAATGGCAGCGATAGCAGCGGCGTGACATTTTCTAATGTAGCGGCGAATCTAGCGGTTTAGTCAGTGTAAAGCATCGCTAGGTATTGGCTTTCACATGCCCCCTCATTAAAATTTGACCAAAAAAAAAAATATATAAAATAAATATATAAAGGAAAAAATATATATATATAAAAAAATTTTACAAAAAAAGTGACCAAAAAAAAATATATATATGTATATATAAAGGAAAAAATAATATATATAAAAAAATTACCAAAAAATTTGACCAAAAAAAAAATAATATATATAAAATATATATATAAAGGAAAAATATATATATAAAAAAATTACAAAAAAATTTGACCAAAAAAATAATATATATAAAATATATATATAAAGGAAAAAAATATATATATATTAAAAAATTACTAAAAATGTGACAAAAATATATATAAAATATATATATAAAGGAAAAATATATATATATATTTAAAAAAATGTACTAAAAAAATGTGACCAAAATAAATAAATATATAAAATATATATATAAAGGAAAAATTTAAAAAAAAAAAAATATATATATATATAAAGGAAATATATATATATATTTTACAAAAAAATACAAAAAGAGCAAGTCGGAAACATGCTAACTGGCCATCCATTCAATTCAATGGCAGCGATAGCATCGGCGTGACATTTTGTAATGTAGCGGCGAATCTAGCGGTTTAGTCAGTGTAAAGCATCGCTAGGTATTGGCTTTGACACGCCCCCTCATTAACCAGGCCGTTTTCCCGGTCCAAATCGGTCGGAAAAGTAGTTTAAAACAAGTCGGAAACATGCTAACTGGCTATCCATTCAATTCAATAGCAGCGATAGCAGCTGCGTGACATTTTCTAATGTAGCGGCGAATCTAGCGGTTTAGTCAGTGTAAAGCATCTCTAGGTATTGGCTTTGACACTCCCCCTCATTAACCAGGCCGTTTTCCCGGTCCAAATCGGTCGGAAAAGTTGTTTAAAACAAGTCGGAAACATGCTAACTGGCTATCCATTCAATTCAATGGCAGCGATAGCATCGGCGTGACATTTTATAATGTAGCGGCAAATCTAGCGGTTTAGTCAGTGTAAAGCATCGCTAGGTATTGGCTTTGACACGCCCCCTCATTAACCAGGCCGTTTTCCCGGTCCAAATCGGTCGGAAAAGTCGTTTAAAACAAGTCAGAAACATGCTAACTGGCTATCCATTCAATTCAATGGCAGCGATAGCATAGGCGTGACATTTTCTAATGTAGCGGCGAATCTAGCGGTTTAGTCAGTGTAAAGCATCGCTAGGTATTGGCTTTGACACTCTCATTAACCAGGCCGTTTTCCCGGTTTAAATCGGTCAGAAAAGTAGTTTAAAACAAGTCGGAAACATGCTAACTGGCTATCCATTCAATTCAATGGCAGCGATAGCATCGGCGTGACATTTTGTAATGTAGCGGCGAATCTAGCGGTTTAGTCAGTGTAAAGCATCACTAGGTATTGGCTTTGACACGCCCCCTCATTAACCAGGCCGTTTTCCCAAAACAAATCGGTCGGAAAAGTAGTTTAAAACAAGTCAGAAACATGCTAACTGGCTATCCATTCAATTCAATGGCAGCGATAGCATAGGCGTGACATTTTCTAATGTAGCGGCGAATCTAGCGGTTTAGTCAGTAAAAAGCATCGCTAGATATTGGCTTTGACACGCCCCCTCATTAACCAGGCCGTTTTCCCGGTCCAAATCGGTTGGAAAAGTAGTTTAAAACAAGTCGGAAACATGCTAACTGGCTATCCATTCAATTCAATGGCAGCGATAGCATCGGCGTGACATTTTGTAATGTAGCGGCGAATCTAGCGGTTTAGTCGGAAAAGTCGTTTAAAACAAGTCGGAAACATGCTAACTGGCTATCCATTCAATTCAATGGCAGCGATAGCATCGGCGTGACATTTTGTAATGTAGCGGCGAATCTAGCGGTTTAGTCAGTGTAAAGCATTGCTAGATATTGGCTTTGACACGCCCCCTCATTAACCAGGCCGTTTTCCCGGTCCAAATCGGTCGGAAAAGTACTTTAAAACAAGTCGGAAACATGCTAACTGGCTATCCATTCAATTCAATGGCAGCGATAGCATCGGCGTGACATTTTCTAATGTAGCGGCGAATCTAGCGGTTTAGTCAGTGTAAAGCATCACTAGGTATTGGCTTTGACACGCCCCCTCATTAACCAGGCCGTTTTCCCAAAACAAATCGGTCGGAAAAGTAGTTTAAAACAAGTCGGAAACATGCTAACTGGCTATCCATTCAATTCAATGGCAGCGATAGCAGCGACGTGACATTTTCTAATGTAGCGGCGAATCTAGCAGTTTAGTCAGTGTAAAGCATCGCTAGGTATTGGCTTTGACACTCCCCCTCATTAACCAGGCCGTTTTCCCGGTCCAAATCGGTTGGAAAAGTAGTTTAAAACAAGTCGGAAACATGCTAACTGGCCATCCATTCAATTCAATGGCAGCGATAGCATCGGCGTGACATTTTGTAATGTAGCGGCGAATCTAGCGGTTTAGTCAGTGTAAAGCATCGCTAGGTATTGGCTTTGACACGCCCCTCATTAACCAGGCCGTTTTCCCGGTCCAAATCGGTCGGAAAAGTAGTTTAAAACAAGTCGGAAACATGCTAACTGGCTATCCATTCAATTCAATAGCAGCGATAGCAGCTGCGTGACATTTTCTAATGTAGCGGCGAATCTAGCGGTTTAGTCAGTAAAAAGCATCGCTAGGTATTGGCTTTGACACTCCCCTCATTAACCAGGCCGTTTTCCCGGTCCAAATCGGTCAGAAAAGTCGTTTAAAACAAGTCGGAAACATGCTAACTGGCTATCCATTCAATTCAATGGCAGCAATAGCATCGGCATAACATTTTGTAATGTAGCGGCGAATCTAGCGGTTTAGTCAGTGTAAAGCATCACTAGGTATTGGCTTTGACACGCCCCCTCATTAACCAGGCCGTTTTCCCGGTCCAAATCGGTCGGAAAAGTAGTTTAAAACAAGTCGGAAACATGCTAACTGGCTATCCATTCAATTCAATGGCAGCGATAGCATCACTAGGGCGTGACATTTTCTAATGTAGCGGCGAATCTAGCGGTTTAGTCAGTGTAAAGCATCGCTAGGTATTGGCTTTGACATGCCCCCTCATTAAAATTTGACCAAAAAAATATATAAAATATATATATAAAGGAAAAAAATATATATATAAAAAAATTACAAAAAAGTGACCAAAAAAATAAATATATATATATATAAAGGAAAAAAGAATATATATAAAAAAATTACCAAAAATTTGACCAAGAAAAAAAAAAAAAAAAATATATATAAAATATATATATAAAGGAAAAAATCATATATATTAAAAAAATAACAAAAAATTGACCAAAAAAATAATATATATAAAATATATATATAAAAAGAAAAAAATATATATATATAAAAAATTACTAAAAAATTTGACAAAAAATATATATAAAATATATATATAAAGGAAAAATATATATATATATTTAAAAAAATGTACTAAAAAATGTGACCAAAAAAATAAATATATAAAATATATATATAAAGGAAAAATTTGACAAAAAAAAAAAAAAATATATATATATATAAAGGAAATATATATATATATTTTACAAAAAAATACAAAACAATTTGACCCCAAAAAAAAAAAAAAAAAAATATATATATAAAGGAAAAAAAATATATAAAAAATTACAAAAAAATTTGACCAAAAAAAAATATATAAAATATATATATAAAGGAAAAATTTGACAAAAAAAAAAAATATATATATATATATAAAGGAAATATATATATATATTTCTTTAAAAATTACAAAAAAATTGACCCAAAAAAACATAAAATATATATATAAAGGAAAAATCATATATATAAAAAAATTACCAAAAATGTGACCAAAAAAAAATATATATAAAATATATATGTAAAGGAAAAATATATATATATATAAAAAAATTACTAAAATATTTGACAAAAACAAGTCGGAAACATGCTAACTGGCCATCCATTCAATTCAATGGCAGTGATAGCATCGGCGTGACATTTTGTAATGTAGCGGCGAATCTAGCGGTTTAGTCAGTGTAAAGCTTCACTAGGTATTGGCTTTGACACGCCCCCTCATTAACCAGGCCGTTTTCCCGGCCCAAATCGGTCAGAAAAGTAGTTTAAAACAAGTCGGAAACATGCTAACTGGCTATCCATTCAATTCAATAGCAGCGATAGCAGCTGCGTGACATTTTCTAATGTAGCGGCGAATCTAGCGGTTTAGTCAGTGTAAAGCATCGCTAGGTATTGGTTTTGACACTCCCCTCATTAACCAGGCCGTTTGCCCGGTCCAAATCGGTCGGAAAAGTACTTTAAAACAAGTCGGAAACATGCTAACTGGCTATCCATTCAATTCAATGGCAGCGATAGCATAGGTGTGACATTTTATAATGTAGCGGCAAATCTAGCGGTTTAGTCAGTGTAAAGCATCGCTAGGTATTGGCTTTGACACTCCCCCTCATTAACCAGGCCGTTTTCCCGGTTTAAATCGGTCAGAAAAGTCGTTTAAAACAAGTCGGAAACATGCTAACTGGCTATCCATTCAATTCAATGGCAGCGATAGCATCGGCGTGACATTTTGTAATGCAGCGGCGAATCTAGCGGTTTAGTCAGTGTAAAGCTTCACTAGGTATTGGCTTTGACACACCCCCTCATTAACCAGGCCGTTTTCCCGGTCCAAATCGGTCGGAAAAGTAGTTTAAAACAAGTCGGAAACATGCTAACTGGCTATCCATTCAATTCAATGGCAGCGATAGCATCGGCGTGACATTTTGTAATGTAGCGGCGAATCTAGCGGTTTAGTCAGTGTAAAGCATCACTAGGTATTGGCTTTGACACGCCCCCCTCATTAACCAGGCCGTTTTCCCAAAACAAATCGGTCGGAAAAGTAGTTTAAAACAAGTCGGAAACATGCTAACTGGCTATCCATTCAATTCAATGGCAGCGACGTGACATTTTCTAATGTAGCGGCGAATCTAGCGGTTTAGTCAGTGTAAAGCATCGCTAGGTATTGGCTTTGACACTCCCCCTCATTAACCAGGCCGTTTTCCCGGTCCAAATCGGTCGGAAAAGTAGTTGAAAACAAGTCGGAAACATGCTAACTGGCTATCCATTCAATTCAATGGCAGCGATAGCATCGGCGTGACATTTTGTAATGTAGCGGCGAATCTAGCGGTTTAGTCAGTGTAAAGCATCGCTAGGTATTGGCTTTGACACGCCCCCTCATTAACCAGGCCGTTTTCCCGGTCCAAATCGGTCGGAAAAGTCATTTTAAAACAAGTCGGAAACATGCTAACTGGCTATCCATTCAATTCAATGGCAGCGATAGCAGCGGCGCGTGACATTTTCTAATGTAGCGGCGAATCTAGCGGTTCAGTCAGTGTAAAGCATCGCTAGGTATTGGCTTTGACATGCCCCTCATTAAAATTTGACCAAAAAAAAATTAAAAATAAAAATAATAAATTACCAAAAAATTTGACCAAGAAAAAAAAAAAATATAAAATATATATATAAAGGAAAAATATATATATAAAAAAATTACAAAAAATTTGACCAAGAAAAAAAAATATATATATAAAATATATATATAAAGGAAAAATATATATATATAAAAAATTACTAAAAAATTTGACAAAAAATATATATAAAATATATATATAAAGGAAAAAAAATATATATTTAAAAAATGTACTAAAAATGTGACCAAAAAAATAAATAAATATATAAAATATATATATAATGGAAAAATTTGAAAAAAAAATAATATATATATAAAGGAAATATATAATATATATTTCAAAAAAATACAAAACAATTTGACCCAAAAAAATATATAAAATATATATATAAAGGAAAAAATATATATATAAAAAAATTACAAAAAAATTTGACCAAAAAAAAATATATATAAAATATATATATAAAGGAAAAATTTGACAAAAAAAAATATATATAATATATATATATAAAGGAAATATATATATATATATTTAAAAATTACAAAACAATTTGACCCAAAAAACATATAAAAATATATATATAAAAAAAAAAATATATAAAAAAATTACAAAAAAATTTGACCAAAAAAAAAAAAATATATATAAAATATATATATAAAGGAAAAATATATATATATATATTTTAAAAATGTACTAAAAAATGTGACCAAAAAAATAAATATATAAAATATATATATAAAGGAAAAATTTGACAAAAAAAATATATATATATAAAGGAAAGATATATATATATTTTACAAAAATACAAAAAGGAGCAAGTCGGAAACATGCTAACTGGCCATCCATTCAATTCAATGGCAGCGATAGCATCGGCGTGACATTTTGTAATGTAGCGGCGAATCTAGCGGTTTAGTTAGTGTAAAGCATCGCTAGGTATTGGCTTTGACACCCCCTCATTAACCAGGCCGTTTTCCCAAAACAAATCGGTCGGAAAAGTAGTTTAAAACAAATCGGAAACATGCTAACTGGCTATCCATTCAATTCAATAGCAGCGATAGCAGCTGCGTGACATTTTCTAATGTAGCGGCGAATCTAGCGGTTTAGTCAGTGTAAAGCATCACTAGGTATTGGCTTTGACACTCCCCCTCATTAACCAGGCGTTTTCCCGGTCCAAATCGGTCGGAAAAGTCGTTTAAAACAAGTCGGAAACATGCTAACTGGCTATCCATTCAATTCAATGGCAGCGTTAGCATCGGCGTGACATTTTGTAATGTAGCGGCGAATCTAGCGGTTTAGTCAGTGTAAGCATCGCTAGGTATTGGCTTTGACACGCCCCTCATTAACCAGGCCGTTTTCCCGGTCCAAATCGGTCGGAAAAGTCGTTTTAAAACAAGTCGGAAACATGCTAACTGGCTATCCATTCAATTCAATGGCAGCGATAGCAGCGGCGTGACATTTTCTAATGTAGCGGCGAATCTAGCGGTTTAGTCAGTGTAAAGCATCGCTAGGTATTGGCTTTGACATGCCCCCTCATTAAAATTTGACCAAAAAAAAATATATAAAATATATATATAAAGGAAAAAATATATATATAACAAAAATTACAAAAAAAGTAACAAAAAAAAATAAATATATATATATATAAAGAAAAAAATAATGTATATAAAAAAATTACCAAAAAATTTGACCAAGAAAAAAAAATAATATATATAAAATATATATATAAAGGAAAAATATATATATAAAAAAATTAAAAAAAAATTTGACCAAAAAAAATAATATATATAAAATATATATATAAAGGAAAAAAATATATATATAAAAAAATTACTAAAATTTTTTACAAAAATATATATAAAATATATATATAAAGGAAAAATATATATATATATTTAAAAAATGTACTAAAAAATGTGACCAAAAAAATAAATATATAAAATATATATATAAAGGAAAATTTTGACAAAAAAAAAATATATATATATATATAAAGGAAATATATATATATATTTTACAAAAAAATACAAAACAATTTGACCCCAAAAAATATATAAAATATATATATAAAGGAAAAACAAATATATATAAAAAAATTACAAAAAAATTTGACCAAAAAAAAAATATATATAAAATATATATATAAAGGAAAAATTTGACAAAAAAAAAAATATATAATATATATATATAAAGGAAATATACATATATATATTTTTAAAATTACAAAAAAATTGACCAAAAAAAAACATATAAAATATATATATAAAGGAAAATATATATATATAAAAAAATTACAAAAAAATTTGACCAAAAAAATATAATATATATAAAATATATATATAAAGGAAAAATATATATATATATTTAAAAAAATGTACTAAAAAAATGTGACCAAAAAAATAAATATATAAAATATATATATAAAGGAAAAATTTGACCAAAAAAAATTATATATATATATATAAAGGAAATATATATATATATTTTACAAAAAAATACAAAAAGGAGCAAGTCGGAAACATGCTAACTGGCCATCCATTCAATTCAATGGCAGCGATACCATCGGCGTGACATTTTGTAATGTAGCGGCGAATCTAACGGTTTAGTCAGTGTAAAGCATCGCTAGGTATTGGCTTTGACACGCCCCCTCATTAACCAGGCTGTTTTCCCGGTCCAAATCGGTCGGAAAAGTAGTTTAAAACAAGTCGGAAACATGCTAACTGGCTATCCATTCAATTCAATAGCAGCGATAGCAGCTGCGTGACATTTTCTAATGTAGCGGCGAATCTAGCGGTTTAGTCAGTAAAAAGCATCGCTAGGTATTGGCTTTGACACTCCCCTCATTAACCAGGCCGTTTTCCCGGTCCAAATCGGTCGGAAAAGTCGTTTAAAACAAGTCGGAAACATGCTAACTGGCTATCCATTCAATTCAATGGCAGCGATAGCATAGGCGTGACATTTTCTAATGTAGCGGCAAATCTAGCGGTTTAGTCAGTGTAAAGCATCGCTAGGTATTGATTTGACACACCCCTCATTAACCAGGCCGTTTTCCGGTTTAAATCGGTCAGAAAAGTCGTTTAAAACAAGTCGGAAACATGCTAACTGGCTATCCATTCAATTCAATGGCAGCAATAGCATCGGCATAACATTTTGTAATGTAGCGGCGAATCTAGCGGTTTAGTCAGTGTAAAGCTTCACTAGGTATTGGCTTTGACACGCCCCCTCATTAACCAGGCCGTTTTCCCGGTCCAAAACGGTCGGAAGAGTAGTTTAAAACAAGTTGGAAACATGCTAACTGGCTATCCATTCAATTCAATGGCAGCGATAGCATCGGCGTGACATTTTGTAATGTAGCGGCGAATCTAGCGGTTTAGTCAGTCTAAAGCATCACTAGGTATTGGCTTTGACACGCCCCCTCATTAACCAGGCCGTTTTCCCGGTCCAAATCGGTCGGAAAAGTAGTTTAAAACAAGTCGGAAACATGCTAACTGGCTATCCATTCAATTCAATGGCAGCGATAGCATCGGCGTGACATTTTGTAATGTAGCGGCCAATCTAGCGGTTTAGTCAGTGTAAAGCATCGCTAGGCATTGGCTTTGACACTCCCCCTCATTAACCAGGCCGTTTTCCCGGTCCAAATCGGTCGGAAAAGTAGTTTAAAATCAATCAATCAATCAATCAATCTTTATTTTTGTATAGCGCCATTTACAAACAGGTTGTCACACAGCGCTTCACAATTGGCATTTTCCAGAGGGAATCAAAAACCAGAAAACCATTGGAGCCAATGTAGGAAACTGGAAAATTATTCCCTGACCCCTTAAAAGGCGGTCGAGATGAACTCCTGGAAAATTGTGGGATACAGAGAAAAACAACACAAATAGTCCTTGAGGCTCATGCGGCTTAACAGACCACTGGAAGGGCATTCTAAGTGTAGGAGTGGGGTGGACCTCATCCCTCCAGATACCAGGGCAGGGCGGGGGATGGAACCAGCAGCTAGGGTCTGGGCCAGCGGCATCCGGCTAACACATGGCAGGGGTGGGGGGTTGACTCTGGGGCAGGTGAGCTCCGGGCAGGTGCCCACGAAGCCGGGGAGAAAAGAGGAAAGGTGCAATTATGACTATGATAAATATCACGCCGGATCAGGGGGAAGAGTAGTGATAGCACTTTTGCACCAGCAGAAGTAATCTAGGGCAGCATAACTAATTAGGTGAGTGGCACAGGGAGCACGCAGCCATGAGGGCACTCAGAGACCATCCCACCACATCATCAGCAGTCCTGATAGGGGCGGATCATCACTTATGATTGGTGACAGTAAGGATAGCTCATTGCACCAGAAGGCTCTATTGCTACGCCCCTCCACATCTGCACCTAATGACTATAAGAGAGACTAAAGAGATGCGTTTTTAACCTAGACTTGAAAATTGAGACCGTGTCTGACTCCTTCACAGAGATGGGTAGACTGTTCCACAGTAAAGGAGCTCTATAGGAGAAAGCTCTGCCACCTGCTGTATTTTTGATATTCTAGGGACTACCAAGTTGCCTGCATCTTGTGAGCGAAGTGAACGTGGGGGATTGTACGGATGAAGTAGATCCGTCAAGTAAGAGGGTGCAAGTCCATGCAACACCTTATAAGTTAAGAGGAGTACCTTATAGTCTACACGATAGTTTATAGGAAGCCAGTGAAGTGACGCTAACACAGGACTAATGTGCTCATATTTCTTTGTTCTAGTCAGGATCCTTGCAGCAGCATTCTGTACGAGTTGTAGGCTCCTGAGTGAGGCATTGGAACAGCCAGACAGTAATGCATTGCAATAATCTAATCTAGATGTAACAAAGGCATGTACCAATTTTTCTGCATCTATTAATGACAGGAAGCCCTAATTTTGGCAATATTCCTCAGGTGAAAAAAGGCTACTCTGGAAATGTTTTTGATGTGACTATCAAATGAGAGACCAGGATCTATAGTAACACCAAGGTATTTTACCGCCAAACTTGCAGCAACAGAGCAACCATCCAGATTAAGAGATAAATCAGATAACCCTCTTCTGAGGTTTTGGGCCCCAAGACCAACATCTCTGTTTTATCAGTATTCAGCAATAGAAAATTATCTGACATCCAGTCTTTTATGTCTTTAAAACAGGCCTCCAACTGTTCGAATTGTCCTTCGCCAGGTTTCATTGATAGGTATAATTGTGTGTCATCTGCGTAGCAGTGAAAATGTACGCCATGTTTACGAATGACATCACCAAGTGGCAACATGTAAAAGGAGAACAATAATGGCCCCAAAACAGAACCTTGAGGGATACCATATTCCACCTTGATGAGAGCAGAGGGCTCGTCATTTAACTGCACAAATTGATATCTATCTGATAGGTAGGATTTAAACCAGGAGAGTGCCTGTCCACGCAGTCCAACTAGGTTTTCAAGTCTGCTCAGAAGAGTTTGGTGGTCTATTGTGTCAAACGCAGCACTTAAGTCCAAAAGCACAAGAATAGAGACACATCCACTGTCAGCTGATATCAGTAAGTCATTGACAACTTTAATAAGAGCAGTCTCAGTGCTATGGTGTTGCCTAAATCCTGACTGAAAAGTTTCATAGATGTCATTTGATGTCAGGAACGAAGTCAGTCTCTGAGCTACAGCTTTCTCTAGAATTTTTGAGAGAAAAGAAAGATTAGAAATTGGCCTGTAGTTACTGAGATTTTCTGGGTCAAGGTTTGGTTTCTTTAAAAGTGGCTTAATTACTGCCACTTTTTGAGAATTTGGCATATAGCCTGATGAAAGAGACAGATTAATAATGTCTAGCATGGATTGCCCCATAACAGGAAGAAGTTCTTTAACAAGTTTTGTTGGGATTGGGTCTAATTGACAAGTAGATGGTTTGGAGGACATAACCAATTTAGAAAATTCAGTCCACTCCAGAGCACTAAAAACTCAAGAGTAGCCATAGGACCCCTGTCCTGGTAAGCCTGTGCTTTCTGATCAGTGTCCGCTACAGCAGAAGGTGCCATTTTAGAAATTTCATCTCTAATTTTCTCAATCTTCTCAGAGAAAAAGTTCATGAAATCATTACTATTATGGGCTGCCGGAGGCTTAGCATTGGTTTCAGTCTGGTTCAAACAAGTCGGAAACATGCTAACTGGCTATCCATTCAATTCAATGGCAGCGACGTGACATTTTCTAATGTAGCGGCGAATCTAGCGGTTTAGTCAGTGTAAAGCATCGCTAGGTATTGGCTTTGACACGCCCCCTCATTAACCAGGCCGTTTTCCCGATCCAAATCGGTCGGAAAAGTAGTTGAAAACAAGTCGGAAACATGCTAACTGGCTATCCATTCAATTCAATGGCAGCGATAGCATCGGCGTGACATTTTGTAATGTAGCGGCGAATCTAGCGGTTTAGTCAGTGTAAAGCATCGCTAGGTATTGGCTTTGACACGCCCCCCTCATTAACCAGGCCGTTTTCCCGGTCCAAATCGGTCGGAAAAGTCGTTTAAAACAAGTCGGAAACATGCTAACTGGCTATCCATTCAATTCAATGGCAGCGATAGCAGCGGCGTGACATTTTCTAATGTAGCGGCGAATCTAGCGGTTTAGTCAGTGTAAAGCATCGCTAGGTATTGGCTTTGACACCCCCTCATTAACCAGGCCGTTTTCCCGGTCCAAATCGGTCGGAAAAGTAGTTTAAAACAAGTCGGAAACATGCTAACTGGCTATCCATTCAATTCAATGGCAGCGATAGCAGCGACGTGACATTTTCTAATGTAGCGGCGAATCTAGCGGTTTAGTCAGTGTAAAGCATCGCTAGGTATTGGCTTTGACACTCCACCTCATTAACCAGGCCGTTTTCCCGGTCCAAATCGGTCGGAAAAGTAGTTTAAAACAAGTCGGAAACATGCTAACTGGCTATCCATTCAATTCAATGGCAGCGATAGCAGCGGCGTGACATTTTGTAATGTAGCGGCGAATCTAGCGGTTTAGTCAGTGTAAAGCATCGCTAGGTATTGGCTTTGACACGCCTCCTCATTAACCAGGCCGTTTTCCCGGTCCAAATCGGTCGGAAAAGTAGTTTAAAACAAGTCGGAAACATGCTAACTGGCTATCCATTCAATTCAATGGCAGCGATAGCAGCGGCGTGACATTTTCTAATGTAGCGGCGAATCTAGCGGTTTAGTCAGTGTAAAGCATCGCTAGGTATTGGCTTTGACACTCCCCTCATTAACCAGGCATTTTCCCGGTCCAAATCGGTCGGAAAAGTAGTTTAAAACAAGTCGGAAACATGCTAACTGGCTATCCATTCAATTCAATGGCAGCGATAGCAGCGACGTGACATTTTCTAATGTAGCGGCGAATCTAGCGGTTTAGTCAGTGTAAAGCATCGCTAGGTATTGGCTTTGACACTCCCCCTCATTAACCAGGCCGTTTTCCCGGTCCAAATCGGTCGGAAAAGTAGTTTAAAACAAGTCGGAAACATGCTAACTGGCTATCCATTCAATTCAATGGCAGCGATAGCATCGGCGTGACATTTTGTAATGTAGCGGCGAATCTAGCGGTTTAGTCAGTGTAAAGCATCACTAGGTATTGGCTTTGACACGCCCCCTCATTAACCAGGCCGTTTTCCCGGTCCAAATCGGGTCGGAAAAGTAGTTTAAAACAAGTCGGAAACATGCTAACTGGCTATCCATTCAATTCAATGGCAGCGATAGCAGCGGCGTGACATTTTCTAATGTAGCGGCGAATCTAGCGGTTTAGTCAGTGTAAAGCATCGCTAGGTATTGGCTTTGACACTCCCCTCATTAACCAGGCCGTTTTCCCGGTCCAAATCGGTCGGAAAAGTAGTTTAAAACAAGTCGGAAACATGCTAACTGGCTATCCATTCAATTCAATGGCAGCGATAGCATCGGCGTGACATTTTGTAATGTAGTGGCGAATCTAGCAGTTTAGTCAGTGTAAAGCATCGCTAGGTATTGGCTTTGACACGCCCTCATTAACCAGGCCGTTTTCCCGGTCCAAATCGGTCGGAAAAGTCATTTAAAACAAGTCGGAAACATGCTAACTGGCTATCCATTCAATTCAATGGCAGCGATAGCAGCGGCGTGACATTTTCTAATGTAGCGGCGAATCTAGCGGTTTAGTCAGTGTAAAGCATCGCTAGGTATTGGCTTTGACACGCCCCTCATTAACCAGGCCGTTTTCCCGGTCCAAATCGGTCGGAAAAGTCGTTTAAAACAAGTCGGAAACATGCTAACTGGCTATCCATTCAATTCAATGGCAGCGATAGCATCGGCGTGACATTTTGTAATGTAGCGGCGAATCTAGCGGTTTAGTCAGTGTAAAGCATCGCTAGGTATTGGCTTTGACACTCCCCCTCATTAACCAGGCCGTTTTCCCGGTCCAAATCGGTCGGAAAAGTAGTTTAAAACAAGTCGGAAACATGCTAACTGGCTATCCATTCAATTCAATGGCAGCGATAGCAGCTGCGTGACATTTTCTAATGTAGCGGCGAATCTAGCGGTTTAGTCAGTGTAAAGCATCACTAGGTATTGGCTTTGACACGCCCCCTCATTAACCAGGCCGTTTTCCCGGTCCAAATCGGTCGGAAAAGTCATTTAAAACAAGTCGGAAACATGCTAACTGGCTATCCATTCAATTCAATGGCAGCGATAGCAGCGGCGTGACATTTTCTAATGTAGCGGCGAATCTAGCGGTTTAGTCAGTGTAAAGCATCGCTAGGTATTGGCTTTGACACTCCCCCTCATTAACCAGGCCGTTTTCCCGGTCCAAATCGGTCGGAAAAGTAGTTTAAAACAAGTCGGAAACATGCTAACTGGCTATCCATTCAATTCAATGGCAGCGATAGCATCCAAGTGACATTTTGTAATGTAGCGGCGAATCTAGCGGTTTATTCAGTGTAAAGCATCGCTAGGTATTGGCTTTGACACGCCCCCTCATTAACCAGGCCGTTTTCCCGGTCCAAATCGGTCGGAAAAGTCGTTTAAAACAAGTCGGAAACATGCTAACTGGCTATCCATTCAATTCAATGGCAGCGATAGCAGCGGCGTGACATTTTCTAATGTAGCGGCGAATCTAGCGGTTTAGTCAGTGTAAAGCATCGCTAGGTATTGGCTTTGACATGCCACCTCATTAAAATTTGACCAAAAAAAAAAAAATATATATAAAATAAATATATAAAGGAAAAAATATATATATAAAAAAATTACAAAAAAGTGACCAAAAAAAAAAAATATATATATATATAAAGGAAAAAATATATATATTAAAAAAATTACCAAAAAATTTGACCAAAAAAAATAATATATATAAAATATATATATAAAGGAAAAAAATATATATATAAAAAAATTACTAAAAAATTTGACAAAAAAAATATATATAAAATATATATATAAAGGAAAAATATATATATATATTTTAAAAAATGTACTAAAAAAATGTGACAAAAAAAAAATATATAAAATATATATATAAAGGAAAATTTGACTAAAAAATGTGACCAAAAAAAAAATATATATATATATAAAGGAAATATATATATATAAAAAAAAATACAAAACAATTTGAAAATACAAAACAAAAAATATATAAAATATATATATAAAGGAAAAAAAATATATATAAAAAAATTACAAAAAAATTTGACCAAAAAAAAAAAAATATATAAAATATATATATAAAGGAAAAATTTGACAAAAAAAAAAAATATATATAATATATATATATAAAGGAAATATATATATATATTTTTTTAAATTACAAAAAAATTTGACCCAAAAAAACATATAAAATATATATATATAGGAAAAATATATATATATAAAAAAATGACAAAAAAAATTGACCAAAAAAAAAATATATATAAAATATATATAAAAGAAAAATATGTATATATATTTTTAAAAAATGTACTAAAAAAATGTGACCAAAAAAATAAATATATAAAATATATATATAAAGGAAAAATTTGACAAAAAAATACAAAAAGGAGCAAGTCGGAAACATGCTAACTGGCCATCCATTCAATTCAATGGCAGCGATAGCATCGGCGTGACATTTTGTAATGTAGCGGCAAATCTAGCGGTTTAGTCAGTGTAAAGCATCGCTAGGTATTGGCTTTGACACACCCCCTCATTAACCAGGCCGTTTTCCCGGTCCAAATCGGTCGGAAAAGTAGTTTAAAACAAGTCGGAAACATGCTAACTGGCTATCCATTCAATTCAATAGCAGCGATAGCAGCTGCGTGACATTTTCTAATGTAGCGGCGAATCTAGCGGTTTAGTCAGTGTAAAGCATCGCTAGGTATTGGCTTTGACACTCCCCCTCATTAACCAGGCCGTTTTCCCGGTCCAAATCGGTCGGAAAAGTAGTTTAAAACAAGTCGGAAACATGCTAACTGGCTATCCATTCAATTCAATGGCAGCGATAGCATAGGCGTGACATTTTCTAATGTAGCGGCAAATCTAGCGGTTTAGTCAGTGTAAAGCATCGCTAGGTATTGGCTTTGACACTCCCCTCATTAACCAGGCCTTTTTCCCGGTTTAAATCGGTCAGAAAAGTCGTTTAAAACAAGTCGGAAACATGCTAACTGGCTATCCATTCAATTCAATGGCAGCGATAGCAGCGGCGTGACATTTTCTAATGTAGCGGCGAATCTAGCGGTTTAGTCAGTGTAAAGCATCACTAGGTATTGGCTTTGACACGCCCCCTCATTAACCAGGCCGTTTTCCCGGTCCAAATCGGTCGGAAAAGTAGTTTAAAACAAGTCGGAAACATGCTAACTGGCTATCCATTCAATTCAATGGCAGCGATAGCAGCGGCGTGACATTTTCTAATGTAGCGGCGAATCTAGCGGTTTAGTCAGTGTAAAGCATCGCTAGGTATTGGCTTTG
This sequence comes from Aldrovandia affinis, assembly GCA_029706075.1. NCBI lineage: Eukaryota > Metazoa > Chordata > Actinopteri > Notacanthiformes > Halosauridae > Aldrovandia > Aldrovandia affinis. The sequence goes on from JAINUG010001007.1 coordinate 18,311, forward strand.
ACACGCCCCCTCATTAACCAGGCCGTTTTCCCGGTCCAAATCGGTCGGAAAAGTCGTTTAAAACAAGTCGGAAACATGCTAACTGGCTATCCATTCAATTCAATGGCAGCGATAGCAGCGGCGTGACATTTTCTAATGTAGCGGCGAATCTAGCGGTTTAGTCAGTGTAAAGCATCGCTAGGTATTGGCTTTGACATGCCCCCTCATTAAAATTTGACCAAAAAAAAAAAAAAATATATATAAAATATATATATAAAGGAAAAAAATATATATAAAAAAAATTTACAAAAAAAGTGACCAAAAAAAATATATATATATATATATATAAAAAAATTACCAAAAAATTTGACCAAGAAAATAATATATATATATATAAAAAATTATTACAAAAAAATTTGACCAAAAAAATAATATATATAAAATATATATATAAAGGAAAAATATATATATAAAAAAATTACTAAAAAATTTGACAAAAATATATATAAAATATATATATAAAGGAAAAATATATATATATATTTAAAAAATGTACTAAAAAAATGTGACCAAAAAAAAATATATAAAATATATATATAAAGGAAAAATTTGACAAAAAAAAATATATATATATAAAGGAAATATATATATATATTTTACAAAAAAATACAAAACAATTTGACCCAAAAAAATATATAAAATATATATATAAAGGAAAAAAATATATATATATAAAAAATTACAAAAAAATTTGACAAAAAAAAAATATATATAAAATATATATATAAAGGAAAAATTTGACAAAAAAAAAAAATATATATAATATATATATATAAAGGAAATATATATATATATTTTTTTAAATTACAAAAAAATTTGACCCAAAAAAACATATAAAAAATATATATATAAAGGAAAAAATATATATAAAAAAATTACAAAAAAATTTGACCAAAAAAAAAAATATATAAAATATATATATAAAGGAAAAATATATATATATATATATAAAAAATGTACTAAAAAATGTGACCAAAAAAATAAATATATAAAATATATATAAAGGAAAAATTTGACAAAAAAAAAAATATATATATATATAAAGGAAATATATATATATATTTTACAAAAAATACAAAAAGGAGCAAGTCGGAAACATGCTAACTGGCCATCCATTCAATTCAATGGCAGCGATAGCATCGGCGTGACATTTTGTAATGTAGCGGCGAATCTAGCGGTTTAGTCAGTGTAAAGCATCGCTAGGTATTGGCTTTGACACGCCCCTCATTAACCAGGCCGTTTTCCCGGTCCAAATCGGTCGGAAAAGTAGTTTAAAACAAGTCGGAAACATGCTAACTGGCTATCCATTCAATTCAATGGCAGCGATAGCAGCTGCGTGACATTTTCTAATGTAGCGGCGAATCTAGCGGTTTAGTCAGTGTAAAGCATCGCTAGGTATTGGCTTTGACACTCCCCCTCATTAACCAGGCCGTTTTCCCGGTCCAAATCGGTCGGAAAAGTAGTTTAAAACAAGTCGGAAACATGCTAACTGGCTATCCATTCAATTCAATGGCAGCGATAGCGGCGTGACATTTTCTAATGTAGCGGCGAATCTAGCGGTTTAGTCAGTGTAAAGCATCGCTAGGTATTGGCTTTGACACTCCCCTCATTAACCAGGCCGTTTTCCCGGTCCAAATCGGTCGGAAAAGTAGTTTAAAACAAGTCGGAAACATGCTAACTGGCTATCCATTCAATTCAATGGCAGCGATAGCATCCAAGTGACATTTTGTAATGTAGCGGCGAATCTAGCGGTTTATTCAGTGTAAAGCATCGCTAGGTATTGGCTTTGACACGCCCCCTCATTAACCAGGCCGTTTTCCCGGTCCAAATCGGTCGGAAAAGTCGTTTAAAACAAGTCGGAAACATGCTAACTGGCTATCCATTCAATTCAATGGCAGCGATAGCAGCGGCGTGACATTTTCTAATGTAGCGGCGAATCTAGCGGTTTAGTCAGTGTAAAGCATCGCTAGGTATTGGCTTTGACATGCCACCTCATTAAAATTTGACCAAAAAAAAATATATATAAAATAAATATATAAAGGAAAAAATATATATATAAAAAAAATTTACAAAAAAGTGACCAAAAAATATATATATATATATACCAAAAAAGGAAAAAAAATATATATATATATATAAAGGAAAAAAAATTAAAAAATTACAAAAAATTTGACCAAAAAATAATATATATAAAATATATATATAAAGGAAAAAAATATATATATAAAAATTACTAAAAATTTGACAAAAAAAATATATATAAAATATATATATAAAGGAAAAATATATATATATATTTTAAAAAAAATGTACTAAAAAATGTGACCAAAAAATAAATATATAAAATATATATATAAAGGAAAAATTTGACAAAAAAAAAATATATATATATAAAGGAAATATATATATATATTTTACAAAAAAATACAAAACAATTTGACCCAAAAAATATATAAAATATATATATAAAGGAAAAAAAATATATATAAAAAAAAATTAAAAAAATTTGACAAAAAAAAAAATATATAAAATATATATATAAAGGAAAAATTTGACAAAAAAAAATATATATAATATATATATATAAAGGAAATATATATATATATTTTTTTAAATTACAAAAAATTTGACCCAAAAAAACATATAAAATATATATATAAAAAGGAAAAAATATATATATAAAAAAACTAAAAAAAATTTGAAAAAAACCAAAAAAATATATAAAATATATATATAAAGGAAAAATATATATATATATTTTAAAAAATGTACTAAAAAAATGTGACCAAAAAAATAAATATATAAAATATATATATAAAGGAAAAATTTGAAAAAAAATTATATATATATATAAAGGAAATATATATATATATTTTACAAAAAAATACAAAAAGGAGCAAGTCGGAAACATGCTAACTGGCCATCCATTCAATTCAATGGCAGCGATAGCATCGGCGTGACATTTTGTAATGTAGCGGCGAATCTAGCGGTTTAGTCAGTGTAAAGCATCGCTAGGTATTGGCTTTGACGCCCCCTCATTAACCAGGCCGTTTTCCCGGTCCAAATCGGTCGGAAAAGTAGTTTAAAACAAGTCGGAAACATGCTAACTGGCTATCCATTCAATTCAATGGCAGCGATAGCAGCTGCGTGACATTTTCTAATGTAGCGGCGAATCTAGCGGTTTAGTCAGTGTAAAGCATCGCTAGGTATTGGCTTTGACACTCCCCCTCATTAACCAGGCCGTTTTCCCGGTCCAAATCGGTCGGAAAAGTAGTTTAAAACAAGTCGGAAACATGCTAACTGGCTATCCATTCAATTCAATGGCAGCGATAGCATAGGCGTGACATTTTCTAATGTAGCGGCAAATCTAGCGGTTTAGTCAGTGTAAAGCATCGCTAGGTATTGGCTTTGACACCCCCTCATTAACCAGGCCGTTTTCCCGGTCCAAATCGGTCAGAAAAGTCGTTTAAAACAAGTCGGAAACATGCTAACTGGCTATCCATTCAATTCAATGGCAGCGATAGCAGCGGCGTGACATTTTCTAATGTAGCGGCGAATCTAGCGGTTTAGTCAGTGTAAAGCATCACTAGGTATTGGCTTTGACACGCCCCCTCATTAACCAGGCCGTTTTCCCGGTCCAAATCGGTCGGAAAAGTAGTTTAAAACAAGTCGGAAACATGCTAACTGGCTATCCATTCAATTCAATGGCAGCGATAGCAGCGGCGTGACATTTTCTAATGTAGCGGCGAATCTAGCGGTTTAGTCAGTGTAAAGCATCGCTAGGTATTGGCTTTGACACGCCCCTCATTAACCAGGCCGTTTTCCCGGTCCAAATCGGTCGGAAAAGTCGTTTAAAACAAGTCGGAAACATGCTAACTGGCTATCCATTCAATTCAATGGCAGCGATAGCAGCGTGCGTGACATTTTCTAATGTAGCGGCGAATCTAGCGGTTTAGTCAGTGTAAAGCATCGCTAGGTATTGGCTTTGACATGCCCCCTCATTAAAATTTGACAAAAAAAAATATATATAAAATAAATATATAAAGGAAAAAAATATATATATAAAAAAATTTACAAAAAAGTGACAAAAAAAAAAAAAAAATATATATATATATAAAGGAAAAAAAAATATATATATAAAAAAATTACCAAAAAATTTGACCAAAAAAATAATATATATAAAATATATATATAAAGAAAAAAAATATATATATAAAAAAATTACTAAAAAATTTGACAAAAAATTAAAAAAAATATATATAAAATATATATATAAAGGAAAAATATATATATATTTTAAAAAAATGTACTAAAAAAATGTGACCAAAAAAAATATATAAAATATATATATAAAGGAAAAATTTGACAAAAAAAAAAAAATATATATATAAAGGAAATATATATATATATTTTAAAAAAATACAAAACAATTTGACTAAAAAAAAAATATATAAAATATATATATAAAGGAAAAAAATATATATAAAAAAATTACAAAAAAATTTGAAAAACAAAAAAAAAATAATATATATAAAATATATATATAAAGGAAAAATTTGAAAAAAAAAAAAAAATATATATAATATATATATATAAAGGAAATATATATATATATTTTTTTAAATTACAAAAAAATTTGACCCAAAAAAATATAAAAAATATATATATAAGGAAAAATATATATATATAAAAAATTACAAAAAAATTTGACCAAAAAAAAAAATATATATAAAATATATATATAAAGGAAAAATATATATATATATATTTAAAAAAATGTACTAAAAAATGTGACCAAAAAAATAAATATATAAAATATATATATAAAGGAAAAATTTGACAAAAAAAAATATATATATAAAGGAAATATATATATATATTTTACAAAAAAATACAAAAAGGAGCAAGTCGGAAACATGCTAACTGGCCATCCATTCAATTCAATGGCAGCGATAGCATCGGCGTGACATTTTGTAATGTAGCGGCGAATCTAGCGGTTTAGTCAGTGTAAAGCATCACTAGGTATTGGCTTTGACACGCCCCCTCATTAACCAGGCCGTTTTCCCGGTCCAAATCGGTCGGAAAAGTAGTTTAAAACAAGTCGGAAACATGCTAACTGGCTATCCATTCAATTCAATGGCAGGATAGCATGGCGTGACATTTTCTAATGTAGCGGCGAATCTAGCGGTTTAGTCAGTGTAAAGCATCGCTAGGTATTGGCTTTGACACTCCACCTCATTAACCAGGCCGTTTTCCCGGTCCAAATCGGTCGGAAAAGTAGTTTAAAACAAGTCGGAAACATGCTAACTGGCTATCCATTCAATTCAATGGCAGCGATAGCATAGGCGTGACATTTTCTAATGTAGCGGCGAATCTAGCGGTTTAGTCAGTGTAAAGCATCGCTAGGTATTGGCTTTGACACTCCCCTCATTAACCAGGCCGTTTTCCCGGTCCAAATCGGTCGGAAAAGTCGTTTAAAACAAGTCGGAAACATGCTAACTGGCTATCCATTCAATTCAATGGCAGCGATAGCATCCAAGTGACATTTTGTAATGTAGCGGCGAATCTAGCGGTTTAGTCAGTGTAAAGCATCGCTAGGTATTGGCTTTGACACCCCCTCATTAACCAGGCCGTTTTCCCGGTCCAAATCGGTCGGAAAAGTCGTTTAAAACAAGTCGGAAACATGCTAACTGGCTATCCATTCAATTCAATGGCAGCGATAGCAGCGGCGTGACATTTTCTAATGTAGCAAGCGAATCTAGCGGTTTAGTCAGTGTAAAGCATCGCTAGGTATTGGCTTTGACATGCCACCTCATTAAAATTTGACCAAAAAAATAAAAAAATATATATAAAATAAATATATAAAGGAAAAAATATATATATAAAAAAAATGTATAAAAAAAGTGACCAAAAAAAAAATATATATATATATATAAAGGAAAAAAAAATATATTAAAAAAATTACCAAAAAAGGAAAAAAAAAAAAAAATATATATAAAATATATATATAAAGGAAAAAAAATATATATATAAAAAATTACAAAAAAAAATTTCCAAAAAAATATATATAAAATATATATATAAAGGAAAAAATATATATATATTTAAAAAAAAATGTACTAAAAAAATGTGAAAAAAAAAAATATATAAAATATATATATAAAGGAAAAATTTGACAAAAAAAAATAATATATATATATAAAGGAAATATATATATATATTTTACAAAAAAATACAAAACAATTTGACCAAAAAAAATATAATAATATATATAAAGGAAAAAATATATATATAAAAAAAATTAAAAAAATTTGACCAAAAAAAAATATATATAAAAAATATATATATAAAGAAAAAAATATATATATAAAAAATTACTAAAAAAATTTGACAAAAAAATATATATAAAATATATATATAAAGGAAAAATATATATATATATTTAAAAAATGTACTAAAAAAATGTGACAAAAAAATAAATATATAAAATATATATATAAAGGAAAAATTTGACAAAAAAAAAAAAAAAAAAAATATATATATAAAGGAAATATATATATATATTTTACAAAAAAATACAAAACAATTTGACCCAAAAAAATATATAAAATATATATATAAAGGAAAAAAATATATATAAAAAAATTACAAAAAATTTGACAAAAAAAAAATATATAAAATATATATATAAAAGAAAAAAAATTTGAAAAAAAAAAAAATATAATATATATATATAAAGGAAATATATATATATTTTTTTTTTAAATTACAAAAAAATTTGACCCAAAAAAACATATAAAATATATATATATATATAAAGGAAAATATATATATATAAAAAAATGACTAAAAAATTTGACCAAAAAAAAAAAATATATATAAAATATATATATAAAGGAAAATATATATATATATTTTAAAAAATGTACTAAAAAAATGTGACAAAAAAATAAATATATAAAATATATATATAAAGGAAAAATTTGACAAAAAATTATATATATATATAAAGGAAATATATATATATATTTTACAAAAAAATACAAAAAGGAGCAAGTCGGAAACATGCTAACTGGCCATCCATTCAATTCAATGGCAGCGATAGCATCGGCGTGACATTTTGTAATGTAGCGGCGAATCTAGCGGTTTAGTCAGTGTAAAGCATCACTAGGTATTGGCTTTGACACGCCCCCTCATTAACCAGGCCGTTTTCCAGTCCAAATCGGTCGGAAAAGTAGTTTAAAACAAGTCGGAAACATGCTAACTGGCTATCCATTCAATTCAATGGCAGCGATAGCAGTGGCGTGACATTTTCTAATGTAGCGGCGAATCTAGCGGTTTAGTCAGTGTAAAGCATCGCTAGGTATTGGCTTTGACACTCCACCTCATTAACCAGGCATTTTTCCGGTCCAAATCGGTCGGAAAAGTAGTTTAAAACAAGTCGGAAACATGCTAACTGGCTATCCATTCAATTCAATGGCAGCGATAGCATCGGCGTGACATTTTATAATGTAGCGGCGAATCTAGCGGTTTAGTCAGTGTAAAGCATTGCTAGGTATTGGCTTTGACACGCCCCTCATTAACCAGGCCGTTTTCCCGGTCCAAATCGGTCGGAAAAGTAGTTTAAAACAAGTCGGAAACATGCTAACTGGCTATCCATTCAATTCAATGGCAGCGATAGCAGCGGCGTGACATTTTCTAATGTAGCGGCGAATCTAGCGGTTTAGTCAGTGTAAAGCATCGCTAGGTATTGGCTTTGACACTCCCGTCATTAACCAGGCATTTTCCCGGTCCAAATCGGTCGGAAAAGTAGTTTAAAACAAGTCGGAAACATGCTAACTGGCTATCCATTCAATTCAATGGCAGCGATAGCAGCGGCGTGACATTTTCTAATGTAGCGGCGAATCTAGCGGTTTAGTCAGTGTAAAGCATCGCTAGGTATTGGCTTTGACACGCCCCCTCATTAACCAGGCCGTTTTCCGGTCCAAATCGGTCGGAAAAGTCGTTTAAAACAAGTCGGAAACATGCTAACTGGCTATCCATTCAATTCAATGGCAGCGATAGCAGCGGCGTGACATTTTCTAATGTAGCGGCGAATCTAGCTGTTTAGTCAGTGTAAAGCATCGCTAGGTATTGGCTTTGACACGCCCCCTCATTAACCAGGCCGTTTTCCGGTCCAAATCGGTCGGAAAAGTCGTTTTAAAACAAGTCGGAAACATGCTAACTGGCTATCCATTCAATTCAATGGCAGCGATAGCAGCGGCGTGACATTTTCTAATGTAGCGGCGAATCTAGCGGTTTAGTCAGTGTAAAGCATCGCTAGGTATTGGCTTTGACACGCCCCCTCATTAACCAGGCCGTTTTCCGGTCCAAATCGGTCGGAAAAGTCGTTTAAAACAAGTCGGAAACATGCTAACTGGCTATCCATTCAATTCAATGGCAGCGATAGCAGCGGCGTGACATTTTCTAATGTAGCGGCGAATCTAGTGGTTTAGTCAGTGTAAAGCATCGCTAGGTATTGGCTTTGACACTCCCCCTCATTAACCAGGCCGTTTTCCCGGTCCAAATCGGTCGGAAAAGTAGTTTAAAACAAGTCGGAAACATGCTAACTGGCTATCCAATCAATTCAATGGCAGCGATAGCAGCGGCGTGACATTTTCTAATGTAGCGGCGAATCTAGCTGTTTAGTCAGTGTAAAGCATCGCTAGGTATTGGCTTTGACACACCCCTCATTAACCAGGCCGTTTTCCCGGTCCAAATCGGTCGGAAAAGTAGTTTAAAACAAGTCGGAAACATGCTAACTGGCTATCCATTCAATTCAATGGCAGCGATAGCAGCTGCGTGACATTTTCTAATGTAGCGGGGAATCTAGCGGTTTAGTCAGTGTAAAGCATCGCTAGGTATTGGCTTTGACACTCCCCCTCATTAACCAGGCCGTTTTCCCGGTCCAAATCGGTCGGAAAAGTAGTTTAAAACAAGTCGGAAACATGCTAACTGGCTATCCATTCAATTCAATGGCAGCGATAGCATAGGCGTGACATTTTCTAATGTAGCGGCAAATCTAGCGGTTTAGTCAGTGTAAAGCATCGCTAGGTATTGGCTTTGACACTCCCCCTCATTAACCAGGCCTTTTTCCCGGTCCAAATCGGTCAGAAAAGTAGTTTAAAACAAGTCGGAAACATGCTAACTGGCTATCCATTCAATTCAATGGCAGCGATAGCAGCGGCGTGACATTTTCTAATGTAGCGGCGAATCTAGCGGTTTAGTCAGTGTAAAGCATCACTAGGTATTGGCTTTGACACGCCCCCTCATTAACCAGGCGTTTTCCCGGTCCAAATCGGTCGGAAAAGTAGTTTAAAACAAGTCGGAAACATGCTAACTGGCTATCCATTCCAATAAATGGCAGCGATAGCAGCGACGTGACATTTTCTAATGTAGCGGCGAATCTAGAGGTTTAGTCAGTGTAAAGCATCGCTAGGTATTGGCTTTGACACGCCCCCTCATTAACCAGGCCGTTTTCCCGGTCCAAATCGGTCGGAAAAGTCGTTTAAAACAAGTCGGAAACATGCTAACTGGCTATCCATTCAATTCAATGGCAGCGATAGCAGCGGCGTGACATTTTCTAATGTAGCGGCGAATCTAGCGGTTTAGTCAGTGTAAAGCATCGCTAGGTATTGGCTTTGACATGCCACCTCATTAAAATTTGACCAAAAAAAAAAATATATATAAAATAAATATATAAAGGAAAAAAATATATATATAAAAAAAAATTTACAAAAAAAGTGACCAAAAAAAAAAATATATATATATATATAAAGGAAAAAAATATATATATTAAAAAAATTACCAAAAAATTTGACCAAAAAAATAATATATATAAAATATATATATAAAGGAAAAATATATATATATAAAAAATTACTAAAAAATTTGACAAAAAATATATATAAAATATATATATAAAGGAAAATATATATATATTTTAAAAAATGTACTAAAAAAATGTGACCAAAAAAAATATATATAAAATATATATATAAAGGAAAAATTTAAAAAAAAAATATATATATATATAAAGGAAATATATATATATATTTTACAAAAAAATACAAAACAATTTGACCAAAAAAATATATAAAATATATATATAAAGGAAAAAAAAAAAAAATATATAAAAAATTACAAAAAAATTTGACCAAAAAAAAAAAATATATAAAATATATATATAAAGGAAAATTTGACAAAAAAAAAAATATATATATAATATATATATATAAAGGAAATATATATATTTTTTTTTAAATTACAAAAAAATTTGACCCAAAAAAAAAAAAACATATAAAATATATATATATATATAAAGGAAAAATATATATATAAAAAAATGACTAAAAAAATTGACCAAAAAAAAGATATATAAAATATATATATAAAGGAAAAATATGTATATATATTTTTAAAAATGTACTAAAAAAATGTGACCAAAAAAATAAATATATAAAATATATATATAAAGGAAAAATTTGACAAAAAAAAATTATATATATATATAAAGGAAATATATATATATATTTTACAAAAAAATACAAAAAGGAGCAAGTCGGAAACATGCTAACTGGCCATCCATTCAATTCAATGGCAGCGATAGCAGCGGCGTGACATTTTCTAATGTAGCGGCGAATCTAGCGGTTTAGTCAGTGTAAAGCATCACTAGGTATTGGCTTTGACACGCCCCCTCATTAACCAGGCCGTTTTCCCAGTCTAAATCGGTCGGAAAAGTAGTTTAAAACAAGTCGGAAACATGCTAACTGGCTATAGATTCAATTCAATGGCAGCGATAGCAGTGGCGTGACATTTTCTAATGTAGCGGCGAATCTAGCGGTTTAGTCAGTGTAAAGCATCGCTAGGTATTGGCTTTGACACTCCACCTCATTAACCAGGCCGTTTTCCCGGTCCAAATCGGTCGGAAAAGTAGTTTAAAACAAGTCGGAAACATGCTAACTGGCTATCCATTCAATTCAATGGCAGCGATAGCAGCGGCGTGACATTTTCTAATGTAGCGGCGAATCTAGCGGTTTAGTCAGTGTAAAGCATCGCTAGGTATTGGCTTTGACACTCCCCCTCATTAACCAGGCCGTTTTCCCGGTCCAAATCGGTCGGAAAAGTCGTTTTAAAACAAGTCGGAAACATGCTAACTGGCTATCCATTCAATTCAATGGCAGCGATAGCATCCAAGTGATATTTTGTAATGTAGCGGCGAATCTAGCGGTTTATTCAGTGTAAAGCATCGCTAGGTATTGGCTTTGACACGCCCCCTCATTAACCAGGCCGTTTTCCCGGTCCAAATCGGTCGGAAAAGTCGTTTAAAACAAGTCGGAAACATGCTAACTGGCTATCCATTCAATTCAATGGCAGCGATAGCAGCAGCGTGACATTTTCTAATGTAGCGGCGAATCTAGCGGTTTAGTCAGTGTAAAGCATCGCTAGGTATTGGCTTTGACATGCCACCTCATTAAAATTTGACCAAAAAAAAATATATATATAAAATAAATATATAAAGGAAAAAAATATATATATAAAAAAAATGTACAAAAAAAGTGACCAAAAAAAAATATATATATATATATAAAGAAAAAAATATATATGGGTCAGTGACAAATAAGGGTTGGCAAGACGAGCAATTCAGAAACCTTTTAAAAACTTGTTTTAAAAGCATGCAACAAGTTTGTTAAAATGTACATTTAGTGTTTCTGTTGGTTTCATGTTATTTGAAATTACATTTGCACCATTTTTTACAAAGATTAAGACTGAATGCACCTGAAAATGTCAAATGGTGTAACCACAAAAGAATAACAAATATTAAATATTTTATCCACCTAGAGTGTATGTAATTGTACTCATAAAAATAATTACTTTATTTTAAAATATCACATGAAAATATATTTTACTAGGATTATCTCTAAATTTTAATTTTCTTTGTTGTTGCAATATTGAGCGGGACATATGCTGAAAACACCCTTTGTTTTCTAAATAATCTTTGACAAATTATGTAAAAATTGTTAAAAACATGTATTTAAACTGCAATTGAGGATTACATTTCATTCCACATTAATTTTCCTGTATATTATCATATTTTTATGAAAAATACTGGTTACGCTAATTGACTCAAACCAGTTACACCACCTGACCATGTTGTTTCTAGAGTCAAAGGCCTTTGAAGAAAGGTTTGTTGAAGAAATTGACACTGAAAATCAAGCATGACAGTCAACAAGGTCAACTGAACTTGTGTTTTATTTTATTTCATTGTAGAAAAAACATTTAATGACAAGAGTCATCAGGGTGAACTCATGTCTTATATTGTGATTTCAGTTAAAAAATGTTAGACAACGAATCAGGGTAAAAACATTAGAATTGTGTGTGTGTGTGTGAGAGTGGGGGGACAGGGGGCGGGGATTGTGTGTTTAGGGCTGTGTGTGCGCTTTGCAATGTTTCCAGTGAAGTCCTATTCCAGAAAAGTGTGTGTCAGTGTGACAGAACATCTGAATATTCAGACTGTGTGTGCTTGGAAATGTTTCCAGTCCCCCGCCATGAGTTTTGAATGACGCAAGTTCAAAGGTTCAGGCTCAGAGATTACGTGCAGCACATCAGACTCATAATAGAATAGGAGATCTGGTGGATGAGGCCAGGTGAAGACATTCTTCCCACCCAGCTGTTGCATGCAGCTCACTTCCACTTCTTCACCCACCACCTGGAGGACCTGTCCCACAAAGGCTTACTTTCATATCTGACCAGAATGAACTTGCCTTTCAGATCCTGCTGACAGTCGGTAGATGTTGAGGGGAGGTTTCCTGGTAGGTTGCGGAAATCTACTGCAGATGGATTATAGCACTTGCAGATTCCAGGTCTTGCACAGAAGCATGACATTTCCCTCCACTGAATTGCAGCTGGCTCTTCAGAGGTCACTTGGTGAATTTTCAGTGTACCTTTCACGGCAGGAACATTTTTGCTACTGATTCATCGTACTTTGCAATGGCTTCTTCGGATATCCAATAGTATTCAATGCTAGAGGGTTGATCCTTCAGGAAGTTGTAAAGTTCCTCAGCTGTTTGCAAGTCAGTGCCTCTTTGGACTGCTGTATCCGCAGTACGCTTTACAGCCCCACCCACTCCATCAGGAGCTCCTTTCCCATGATTTCTCACTGAAGTTCCAAGTGACCCTTTGGAAGCCACACAGAAAAGGCACTGTGCTGAGTAGATAAAAGTTTTTCTTGTTTCTGTATTGGGTCACTGGTCCATCATGATATGTAGAGTACAAGGCGGTGTGTTACATTTGCCTATGGCATCCTTCAATACAGGCTCCATGTGAGCCCATACAGCACGTTCATCATGGCGGGAGAGGCAGAGAGAGTGGCATAGGAGAAGGATGATGAGGCCGTATATGCCACACAGGTGTGGATTGTAACCTGCTTGCGGCTGCCACCGAAGTGGAAAGCCTGAATTTCACTGTTGAGCTTACAGCCATAGTTCTCAGAGAAGTCAACATGAATGCAGACTTCATCCTCACGTAGTGTTTCTTTCAGCTCGCTGAGTGTTTTGGCTTGGTGGAGCCAATTGAATTGGTGCTTAGCTAGAGAGTCCAGCTTCTTATTAAGCAAAGCCAACAGATCATCACACTTTCCGCTTTGTGTGACTTTTACAAAGTTAGCAAAGGTTTTCCCTTCTTCAGATGTGACTACCCTGGACCACTGCTGCCATGTTAGAACAGTTGCCTCCAGAGGTCCTTCAAACTCGATCTCGTTGAAAATAGTTCCACATAGTAAGTTAGTTTATTTAACATCTTTAATCAGCATCATAAACTACTGATATTTGTCAAAATTGGCCTCTAACAGAAAGGCTTGTAATAGGAGTCAAATGGTGTAACCGGTTACACCATTTGACATTTCAGTTTAAAATCAAACTTGAGAGGCATTATCATGGACACCTATGCAAGCACATGGCCTTGGTGTGAATATTCCAAACAGAATTTTTAAAGTAAATACACATTTTTATAATTATGATGAGTGATCAATGTTTTCCTGGGGTCATACCATTTGACATGTAAACCTAAGCCATACCTCATACCTGACCATACCCTAAAAATGTCTAATTATCTCATATTTTAAAGAGAGCTACTAACCTTGTCATGCAGCAGTTAGAGTCATCAGGGGTCCTTCTTTGTGATATCAGTTCCTGTCACATGGTCTTCTTGCACAATATTAACAAAATGGCCCCTTGAATGGTGGTTACACCACCTTGACATGTCAGGAAGTTGACTTGACTGACATGATTCCCCAGTTTAATTATAATATTCAGAACAATGGTGTTACATTACTTTTATTTACTATTAAATAGTTCTAATGTAAGAGTATGCCAAACTAGTTAATAGGGTGTTTTATTGAGAATTTCACTTTTTTAAGCAAGTTAAATTATTTGGTACAAAGTTTTTACGGTTACACCACATTGACATTTTTGCCATCATCCCTCAAATATTCTCTCAAAATTGATTAAAACCAGACATTTTTGACTAGAAAAAAAGAATGTATGCAAGTAATTTGTAAGTTTATTTACAAATTTTAACTCTTTAAATGTAACTAAATCATATGGACACAAAAAAAATGTGCGTCACGTCATTGACCCATATATTAAAAAAATTACCAAAAAATTTGACCAAAAAATAATATATATAAAATATATATATAAAGGAAAAAAAAATATATATATAAAAAAATTACTAAAAAATTTGACAAAAAATATATAAAATATATATATAAAGGAAAAATATATATATATATTTTAAAAAATGTACTAAAAAAATGTGATTAAAAAAATATATAAAATATATATATAAAGGAAAAATTTGACAAAAAAAATATATATATATATATAAAGGAAATATATATATATATTTTACAAAAAAATACAAAACAATTTGACCAAAAAAAAATATATATATATATATAAAGGAAAAAAATATATATTAAAAAATTACCAAAAATTTGACCAAAAAAAAAATAATATATATAAAATATATATATAAAGGAAAAAAAATATATATATAAAAAATTACTAAAAATGTGACAAAAAATATATATAAAATATATATATAAAGGAAAAATATATATATATATTTAAAAAAATGTACTAAAAAATGTGACCAAAAAAAAATAAATATATAAAATATATATATAACGGAAAAATTTGACAAAAAAAAAAAAATATATATATATAAAGGAAATATATATATATATTTTACAAAAAATACAAAACAATTTGACCCAAAAAATATATAAAATATATATATAAAGGAAAAAAAAAAATATATAAAAAAATTACAAAAAAATTTGACCAAAAAAAAAAAAAAAAATATATAAAATATATATATAAAGGAAAAATTTGACAAAAAAAAAAAAATATATAATATATATATATAAAGGAAATATATATATTTTTTTTTAAATTACAAAAAATTTGACCCAAAAAAAACATAAAAAAATATATATATATAAAGGAAAAATATATATATATAAAAAAATGACTAAAAAAATTGACCAAAAAAAAAAATATATAAAATATATATATAAAGGAAAAATATGTATATATATTTTAAAAAATGTACTAAAAAAATGTGACCAAAAAAATAAATATATAAAATATATATATAAAGGAAAAATTTGACAAAAAAATTATATATATATATAAAGGAAATATATATATATATTTTACAAAAAAATACAAAAAGGAGCAAGTCGGAAACATGCTAACTGGCCATCCATTCAATTCAATGGCAGCGATAGCAGCGGCGTGACATTTTCTAATGTAGCGGCGAATCTAGCGGTGTAGTCAGTGTAAAGCATCACTAGGTATTGGCTTTGACACGCCCCCTCATTAACCAGGCCGTTTTCCCAGTCTAAATCGGTCGGAAAAGTAGTTTAAAACAAGTCGGAAACATGCTAACTGGCTATAGATTCAATTCAATGGCAGCGATAGCAGCGGCGTGACATTTTCTAATGTAGCGGCGAATCTAGCTGTTTAGTCAGTGTAAAGCATCGCTAGGTATTGGCTTTGACACTCCACCTCATTAACCAGGCCGTTTTCCCGGTCCAAATCGGTCGGAAAAGTAGTTTAAAACAAGTCGGAAACATGCTAACTGGCTATCCATTCAATTCAATGGCAGCGATAGCATCGGCGTGACATTTTATAATATAGCGGCGAATCTAGCGGTTTAGTCAGTGTAAAGCATTGCTAGGTATTGGCTTTGACACGCCCCCTCATTAACCAGGCCGTTTTCCCGGTCCAAATCGGTCGGAAAAGTAGTTTAAAACAAGTCGGAAACATGCTAACTGGCTATCCATTCAATTCAATGGCAGCGATACTTGTGGCGTGACATTTTCTAATGTAGCGGCGAATCTAGCGGTTTAGTCAGTGTAAAGCATCGCTAGGTATTGGCTTTGACACTCCCCCTCATTAACCAGGCCGTTTTCCCGGTCCAAATCGGTCGGAAAAGTCGTTTAAAACAAGTCGGAAACATGCTAACTGGCTATCCATTCAATTCAATGGCAGCGATAGCAGCGGCGTGACATTTTCTAATGTAGCGGCGAATCTAGCGGTTTAGTCAGTGTAAAGCATCGCTAGGTATTGGCTTTGACACGCCCCCTCATTAACCAGGCCGTTTTCCCGGTCCAAATCGGTCGGAAAAGTAGTTTAAAACAAGTCGGAAACATGCTAACTGGCTATCCATTCAATTCAATAGCAGCGATAGCAGCGGCGTGACATTTTCTAATGTAGCGGCGAATCTAGCTGTTTAGTCAGTGTAAAGCATCGCTAGGTATTGGCTTTGACACGCCCCTCATTAACCAGGCCGTTTTGCCGGTCCAAATCGGTCGGAAAAGTCGTTTAAAACAAGTCGGAAACATGCTAACTGGCTATCCATTCAATTCAATGGCAGCGATAGCAGCGACGTGACATTTTCTAATGTAGCGGCGAATCTAGCGGTTTAGTCAGTGTAAAGCATCGCTAGGTATTGGCTTTGACACGCCCCCTCATTAACCAGGCCGTTTTCCGGTCCAAATCGTTCGGAAAAGTAGTTTAAAACAAGTCGGAAACATGCTAACTGGCTATCCATTCAATTCAATAGCAGCGATAGCAGCGGCGTGACATTTTGTAATGTAGCGGCGAATCTAGTGGTTTAGTCAGTGTAAAGCATCGCTAGGTATTGGCTTTGACACTCCCCCTCATTAACCAGGCCGTTTTCCCGGTCCAAATCGGTCGGAAAAGTCGTTTAAAACAAGTCGGAAACATGCTAACTGGCTATCCAATCAATTCAATAGCAGCGATAGCAGCGGCGTGACATTTTCTAATGTAGCGGCGAATCTAGCTGTTTAGTCAGTGTAAAGCATCGCTAGGTATTGGCTTTGACACACCCCCTCATTAACCAGGCCGTTTTCCCGGTCCAAATCGGTCGGAAAAGTAGTTTAAAACAAGTCGGAAACATGCTAACTGGCTATCCATTCAATTCAATGGCAGCGACGTGACATTTTGTAATGTAGCGGCGAATCTAGCGGTTTAGTCAGTGTAAAGCATCGCTAGGTATTGGCTTTGACACGCCCCCTCATTAACCAGGCCATTTTCCCGGTCCAAATCGGTCAGAAAAGTAGTTTAAAACAAGTCGGAAACATGCTAACTGGCTATCCATTCAATTCAATGGCAGCGATAGCAGTGGCGTGACATTTTCTAATGTAGCGGCGAATCTAGCGGTTTAGTCAGTGTAAAGCATCACTAGGTATTGGCTTTGACACGCCCCCTCATTAACCAGGCCGTTTTCCCAGTCTAAATCGGTCGGAAAAGTAGTTTAAAACAAGTCGGAAACATGCTAACTGGCTATAGATTCAATTCAATGGCAGCGATAGCAGCGAATCTAGCGGTTTAGTCAGTGTAAAGCATCACTAGGTATTGGCTTTGACACGTCCCCTCATTAACCAGGCGTTTTCCGGTCCAAATCGGTCGGAAAAGTAGTTTAAAACAAGTCGGAAACATGCTAACTGGCTATCCATTCAATTCAATGGCAGCGATAGCAGTGGCGTGACATTTTCTAATGTAGCGGCGAATCTAGCGGTGTAATCAGTGTAAAGCATCGCTAGGTATTGGCTTTGACACGCCCCCTCATTAACCAGGCCGTTT
>JAINUG010001008.1:0-36474 GCA_029706075.1 Aldrovandia affinis
TACTGTTACAAAAACTAAGTGTGCTTAAGCATGGGTATGAATAGAAATCTCTGGTTGTTTACTCACAAACATGGAGGACAGAAAGTCTGTAGTATGCCTTCAAGCAAACTTTATCCATACTTTCTTTTCCCAGAAGTTCTTGCTACCCAATGCCATTTAGACAAATTCTCATAAAGAAGCAGTGATGGCAGAAGTTCATACAAATGTTATACGTCAGCAAGCATTTTTCCTCACCATACTCAGGAGAAATATTACATGTATATTTATTGATTGCTCTTTTTAAGCATGCCAGACATGTGGTAAATGTACTAATATACAGTACATATACTGTAGGTCAATGCAATGTAAAGTGATTAAGGAAATAATTCTGAATCTAATCAGTTTATTTCTACTGCATTAATTGACATAGTTAGTGGTATGTACTGCTTAGTGTTCTTGGCAGTACATATTACCGAGTACACACAAGTATGTATTGCATGCACGTATGTGTTTTTAAACACAGCCAGTCTTCCTATGTCTTGACATCACTACCATAGTAACCAGATTTTGTCTCCTGGCCATTAACAAGAAACCTTTATAAGGATATATTAGGATTCATACCAAAACAAAAGAATCTCTTAGTTCACCAAATCCTTTCAAATATTTATTTTTGTTTTTTATATTTTGTTTTTCCTACAACGGAACAAAGACAGAGATGTTTGAGCATCAAGTTTTAATTAGTGTGTTGGTGACATAGAGGAGCTGAAATTATGACAGGCTTGTCCCTAGATGTCACCTTGCAGCCCAGGAGACTTACCTGTGAAACTGCTCAAACAGGCTGCACGGGGACAGCTGATCAATGTAGCTCTGGTGGTGCGGATGCTGTTGCCCTGGTAACCCCGAGATGCCATGGTATCACTTCTGCAGGGGCCATGTCGGCGATGACTGTCCGCCCTTGCCTGGGATCTTGTGCACTGGGGGGGTCCGGGAGATCCGGGAGGCGTTTGGGGGGGATAGACACGTGGGGCATGTACCAGCCACGCCTGACTCCGAGTGAGGAGCAGCTGCTGCCATTGAAGCTGTGCTTGGCGCAGCCCATGGCGCGCCTGTGTCCTGTCCTGCTCAGCACCGTCCTCCACCTGCACACAGCAACGCAGTTAGAGTCCACAAAGGTGCAAGGTTGCCCACCATGTATAGGCCTATGTGTTAAACAAATTATGGCAGAGCACAGTCACCAATGCTCCTGGTCGGGAGGTGCATTTTAACCATCCTGCACAGACAGACAGAGTGGGGCCATCTTTCACGGTTTATGGTTCTGTGAGTGAAGCCACGGCACTTGGGTAAGTAGTGGTGGTGAACCAGTGCCACACCCCCACAAGTTCAGGGTACATACCTATGTGAGCTGGATATTACGATCATGGAGAAAATAATTATGGCTCACTAGATTAAAGTGGAGGTCAACATGGTATGATTGGCCTCTTCTACTTGGTGGCAATGCTCTTGCTTATTATGCCTCTCCAAATATCAGCTGAACCAACATCTCAGTATAAATGAAGCTGGCTTCACCAGGCCCTAGTGATGTTTTGATATCGCCACGATTCTCACATGAGAGAGCATATCAGTGGCAAATCTTGAAAAAGATATATTGTGTTAATATGAATGTGTTGTAAAAATATAAAAGGGGAGTCTGAACTATTTTTGGGTGGGCCCTTCCCCAAATCATAAATTATGGGCTAAGAAGGGAGTGAGCCAACTAAACCCCCTCAACACTGACCTTGTTGGTGACATGATGTTTAGATTTTGGTGAATCCTAATAGCTTTTCCTGTTTTTCTTGTTAGATCTGGTGCCAGCTAACAGCTTGGCTGTGTGTGTTTGCATTTTGGATAGAGGCCAAGCTTCTGGTTTGGTATCATTTTCTTCCATTTCATATCTTTTGTGATTGTTATATCAATTTTATGTCTAGAATTTTGTATTTGTTATTTTGAATATCAAAATGAATGTTTATTTCATGTATGATAATTGTTGGGGCTATCCAGTTTGGGAATTTACATCTTTCAGGTCGCGGCCAGAGGAGAGAGCGGAGCTTGACGGGTACGGCTGCTTGTGAAATGGCAGAGATCATTTTTCCTGAAAGTGGTAGGTCTGACAATTGGCTATATACAGCAGTTCTTGCCTGCAAGCCTCATCTTATTTATCAAATGGAAAGAAATGTTCCATATGTGAGGATAAAGAACTAAACCCTACATATTGAAGGTTCCATTGAGTATTTGTTAAGGTAGTTGAACCGATTGCCTCGTAGATTGGACGCTGAATATTTTGCTCAAATGTTGTAACTAAATAAACCAGCTGTTAATTTTATTGAATTCGTGAGTTGTATATTTTGATGAAGGTTGATCCAGACCAGATTGCTCTACCTATCAACGAATTATTAGGGGTTATTTAATTCATAATTGTATCCTGTAGTAATTATGATATTAAATCAAATAAATATATTTACATGTAGGAGTTAAGTGAGGGGTTTTAACGCCAGAATACCAATTGTGTTCAGTATTCAGAGTGCTGAACTTTAAACAAGGGCATTTGACCGCCAGGCTACTGGATTCAGTAGAGAATAGACCATTTCTAGTCTAACTTCACTGTTCCGACACTCCTTATTGTATTAACATCAAGAAACCCGCACCACTATTGTGTCATCAAAAGTGAGACTGACAAGATTACTATGCAGTCGCTTTTTAAGATCTCTTGGTGATTATCATAATAATTACCACCATTACTGTATGTCCCAGTAGTGATATGGGTCATTAAACCAGTGCATGTCTGCTCATTCTCATATATGATTAACCATATGTTTTACTTGTCAATAATGTGAATATTCCTGTATTGCTCACATGAAAGATACATTTCATATTTTATAATGGTCTGCAAAAGAGAGGTATCTATAAAAGATAACAGAGAACAAACACATTTCACCTATTTACCCCATCGTGATTATTGCCAAGTGTTGTGCATTGGGAACCAGTTTTGGTATGATAACTGAAAGGCACCATATAAATAAAATGTATGATGATTAGCATTATTATTAATAAACTTTAAAATTAATTGCTTTGTCTGAGAAATGAGTGTAAAAATAATAATAATACAATGGGACAACACAAACACATAATATTGCGGTGTTGGGCTTCATAAACCTCCAAGACGCTCCACCAGATTGGCTCCTCGGCCATCGGCATCCCGGTCCGGATGACTTGATTCAATGTCAACAACTGGCCAAACTCCTCGCAAGGGCCTGCAGGCCTGAATCACTGTGAATCAGGAAAGCCTGTTGCCATGGCAAAAAGTTCTCAAAAGACTTACAGTATGCTCTATGGCCGTGTCCTGACAAAGCAAAACACCATGGGGGAATTTCTTTATTGCTTCACAAAACCGTTAACCCCAAGTGACTGATGATCTTTAAAGTGTTGGGACATATGACGTAAAGTATAGGGCGAGATATGCCAGGCAATTATTCATTTGGATGCTTTTGTATGTTGTAAATTTATATATTATTAAATATCCAAGACATCATACTAATAGTGCAAATAACTCCAGCCATTGTTAAACAGCCAAATGGTAGTTATAATGCAATCACCATGAAAAAGCAGGATCTGAAACCTGTTAAATGAATGATTGGAATAATTGTAGAGAAAGGTTTCTGTTTAAGACAGAGGGGAACAAAAACAAAAATACAAAAACAGAATCAGACAAACAGGGTGCATTTAGAAACAAGTCCTGAAAAGAGCTGTGATATAGTGGTCTGATATCACACACATTGTATTTTGTATCTGTCAGCAGGCACAACACTGCAGCTTATTCCAAACCAAAACCAGGAACAGAGAAATGAGAGAGAGAGTGGGATAGAGAAACAGAAAAAGAGAAGAGAGAAGAGAGAAGAGAGACTCACAGAAAGATGTTGTTGCAGGAATCAGCTTCTGCAATTTCATACTGGTAGTGAAGCCTCACGCTGTGAGCATCCCTGTGAAATACCAATCCAGCGAGAGAAAACAGCTTCTGCTCCCAGAGAGCACATACAGGCAGAATGCATGCTGGAAGGCCTGTTACACTCCTGACTGTACATCTGAAAGACAAGCACGAGGCACAGAATGCTCCTAAGAGGCTGAGCTTTTACTTCAGAGAGCCTACTATGATCAAAACAAGTTTCAATTACCTTGAACTGATGGATTTTGAATAGTGGGCAGAACCAGAACCAGAACTATCTTCATCTTTTGGAAACACGAATATGCTGAACTCATGCAAAAGACACTGAAAACGCCTATGCTGCAGCTTGTGATGACTGAACTGAAACATGAGGAAGGTCACATGGGACCTCAATTGGCTTTTTTGACCAGCCTGTCTGTGCTTATGCAGGTTGCACGCCCATGGAATGATTCCACGCCTAATTTGCATAAATTGAAGTATATAGTCCCACCATTTCAAAGAGTTGACGCTTCAAGAGACAGGTATACTGTTTAGTTATAGCTGCTTATATACAATTTACATTAAATATAATCTATATCACTTATATTATATGTAACTATACTTACTATATATATATATATTACATAGTATAATTCCAATATATAAGAAGGGGGACCCTGCTGACCCCAGGGAACTATAAGCCTGTCAGTTTAACTTGCATTGCATGTAAAATGCCTACAGGGATAAGTTGGAATCATCTTGAAAAAAATAATAGTATTTTAATGGGAAAGCTAACGTGATTTCTTCAAAGGAGGTCATGCCTAACAAAACCTCCTGGACTTTTGAAGAGGTTACAAAGGTGCTGACCTGAACCAGGCTTATGATATTATATATTTGACATTCAGAAAGCATGTGACAAGGCAATTAAAATGAGTCTATTGCTAAAATGAATTCAGTAGAAATTGCAGTGAGTAGTTTCAGAGTGGGTCTGTTAATTGGCTGCAAGGGCGAATACAAAGAGTAACATTAGGTGGGCCGTATCTGACCTCGGTGCTGTGGGCAGTGGAAACCGCAGGATCGGTTGGGACCTTGCTCTTCCTTATTTACATAAATGACTTTGTGATATGGACGTAGCAGCAAAATAGTGAATTAAATAAATTAAATTTGATACTGAACTTGGGGGATTTGGCAAACAGTCGGAATCGACTAATAGGCAGCAGTGTTAGCATAATGGTTAAGGAACTGGGCTTCTTGTAACGCAAAGGTTGCAGGTTCTATCCCAGGTGGGGACACTGCTGTTGTACTCCTTGACAAGGAACTTAACTGAATTAAGCCTATGAAATATCTAGCTGTATAAATGGATTGTATGTAAAGAAATGTGAACTGTGCACTCTGCCTCTGGATAAGAGCTGCCTGCTAAATGCCTAAAATGTAAATGTAAATGTAGAAGTAATCCAAGATGATTTAAACAAAATCCAAAATGGGCAGATACATGGCAGATGGCATTCAATATTGCTAAATGTAAAGGTACGTGGGAAATAAAAACATTAGACAGGAGTGATTTTGGGGAGGAGAAAAAAAGTTCAATTTGAAAAAGACTTAGGAATTTCATCGATCAAAGCCTATCTGCATCAAAGTAGTGTTACAGCAGTGAAAAAAGCCAACAGGATGCTGGAATACATAGCAAAGTATTGAGTATAAATCAAAATGGAGGTTAAATAATGCCTTTGTCAGACCACTTAGAATTATGTGTACAGTTCTGGGCACCACACTACAAGAAAGATATAGAAGCTCTTGAAAAAGTTCAGAAGGGCAACTAAACTGGTACCTGGCATGAAAGGTAAAAGTTATGATGATAGATTTAAGGCACTCAATCTATTTAAGATTAGCAAACTGAGATTTAGGGGATTTGATTGAAAAATCCCTAAAAGGGATTACCAAAGTGAAAAGGAATACCAAAGATTTTTTTAAGATAAGGGTCAGCAGAACAAGAGGCCACAGATGGAAATTAATTAAAGGCAAATTCGGACAGATATTAGTATGTTTTTCAGATATTAGTGTCTAAAGCTACTAGTTGATGATGCTCATGACCCAGAGTTAAAGAAGGCGCTTCCTGAAGCAAAATTCACTGAAAAAGGCATCTTGAATTGGCCAACCATACCTGAACCGCACTGAAACGGTGTCTTGTGGCTGAATCAAGCTTTTGAATCTGTGGCTGAATCTGGAATCTAGATTGTGTTCAAACACAATGTATTATTATTAAAGAATATAATTTTCTAATTTTTGAGCTACAAAATAAGTCTCAATATTTAATATTTTATTTTATATATCTCTTTGTTCATTTCTTATCAAAGGCATGAATATAGAGCCTACTGTATATAGTGCAGCCACACATTTGACATTTTAAGTATTTAGCAGACGCTCTTATCTAGAGCAACTTACGATGTGCATTAATATATGGTAAGAACAATCATTGTTTGCACAAGAGGTCAGTGCAGTAATACAGCGATAGACAATCATTGTTGGCAGCTGCATACCATACCTAAAATACCTTTTTGTAGTTGTAATGTTAGTATATATAGCTCTAAAAATTAACATCACTCCAAATTTTTCTTAACCAAACATCTCTACATGCATGGCAGCCATTCCATTCCAGTGTTCACACTCCTAATAATAAAACCACTCTCATTCTATTTTTGAATGAAGTGCTGATTAGTGATCACCTGAACCAAATCTGCTTAATGAGGAAAAGTATAAAAAACCCTGCTGTGGTCATCACTATCCCCTGCAACAGACCAGCTGATGGCAAAAATCTGAAAGTAGTAGTACCTAAAAGCAATTGAATAAAACAAAATTACTATTGACCATGCCATAAAGTTTTATGAGGAAAAGAAGGGTTCAATTCCGCTTTTACTGGCAGAGGGATGACAGTTGTTTGGGCGTTGCTTTATCCTTCAAATTTCAAAGATCATGTCTATAAGAACAAGGTCAAGTGCAGACATTGGGGACAACAAAGCTAGAGACCGCATGAGGGAAGTAAAAACGACTTCATTGGTCGATGACCGCCAATCATTCAATGTCACCAACAACGAGGACGCATCATGACCGCAAAAAGAATGACAAACGGCAGCTGGGGTGAAATGCACGCGCAGGATGGTTCGGGCCAGGCACCTAGGGCAGTGGGCCAGTTGTGCAAAAAGCAGGCGTGCCCTTCATCAATGAGAAGCAAAGAAGAGCCATTGAGGTTTGGTAAAGACCACAAGGATTGGACCGAGAGGACTGGAGTAAGGTCATCTTCTCTCTGATGAGTCCACTTTCAGCTTGTCTAACACCTGGTCGCTTAATGGTTAGATTAGGAGACCCGAGAGGTTTGACACACACAGTGTCTCGGTGACTCATCAGAAATTTGTGGAGGATCAGTGATGATCTGGGGTGCTTCACCAAGGCTGAATCGGGCGATTTGTTCTTGTGAAGGACTTATTTTGTAACCAAGCCACGCATTAAGGTTATCCTGAAGAAACTGTTTCTTCTGCTCTGACAATGTTCAGGATTGTTTTTTTCCAGCAGGACAATGCTCCATGCCAATAGCCAGGTCAATCAAGGTGTGGATGGAGGACCAACAGATCAAGACTCTGGCCATGGCCAGTCCACCTCCAGACCTGAACCTCATTGAAAACCTCTGGAATGTGATCAAGAGGAAGATGGATCAGCTGCCATCAAAGGTGAGCTGCTTGAATTTTTGCACCAGAGTGCATAAAGTCACCCAATACAATGTGTGAAAGATCATAGTAGTACAAGACGATGAAAGCTGTGATTGTAAATCAGGTTATTCCACCAAATATTGATTTCTAAACTCTTCCAAAGTTAAAACATTAGTATTGTGTTGCTTTAAAAATGAATATGAATTTGCTTTTGGACACAAAGGCCTGAAAACACTGCATCTTTGGTATTTTGACCAGTTGTCATTTTCTGCAAAATAAATGCTTCAAATAATAAATATTTTTAATTAAATTTGGGAGAAATGTTGTCAGTAGTTTATAGAATGGAAACAAAATGTCAGCTATTTTTACTCAAACACATACCAGTAATAGTAGAGAACTGACTGCCTTGCAGTGGTCTCATTCTTTTCCAGAGCTGTGTGATGTACACTAATGTCAAAAGTCGAACACCCCATTTCCCAGTTTTTAATGAATTTGGGTTGTGTCTAAGTCCAGTGAATAATCAGAAATGGTACAAAGGTAAGTGATAAACTGCCAGAGGTTAAAAAAGAAGTTTAGGCTAATAAAAACTGAAAAATAATGCAAATGTTTTGGCAGTGAGTAAGCCTTTACACCATCAAAAGGCACTTGGAAACCGAGGACACTCTGACAGGCGAGTCTGGCAGAACGGTTACAACAAAATCAGAAGACAAGTTTGAGAGTCACTGTTCGGGTTAACACTGGTCGAAGGGCAGTCTCCGCTTCACCCTAAAGAGAAGACTTCGAGCAGGTTTGAGCAGGTCAAGTGGCAGTAAGAAAGTGGCTACAGATGTAAAATAAGAAAAAGAGGTCACCTGGGCCATGAAGCACCGGGCCAGTGGACTACTAAGACTGAAGAAGGTCTTATGGATTCCATTAATCAAAATTCTGAAATCTGAAATTTTGAAAGGTTTTTGTAGGCTATCGAGTAGGCTAAAGGATGGTTCCTCAGTGTATAATTAAACTGTCAAAAACATGGAGGAGGAAGGCGATGGTCTGGGGCCTTTGCTGGATCCAGACGCAACTTGTAACGGGCCGAGTGACTGTTAACCATTATTTAAGTTCCCTGAAAGGGCCTTTTTTTTATAACTCTGAAATGTACATTATTTTTCTGTTTTTGGTAAATTTAAACTTTTATCAGCTGTCTTTGTACTCCATTTCAGGTTGTTCGCTGGATTTCCAAACTGCTTAAATTTCAGTAAAACTGGAAAAATGTGGGTGTTCTAAAACTTTTGGCTGGTAGTGTGTATATATATTTTTTTTTAAGAGTACACACATAAGTTATATACAAAAAAGATAAACATGTAAGTCTGCACATACTTTATATTTTGGTTCAGTTAAAATGTGTAGGCCTGAGGTGAAAGTGTGGGGGGAGGGACAAAAACTTGTATCAACAACTCTTTAAACAACAGCCAGAACTCTGAAAATGAAATAGGAAAGCAGAATATGATCATGAATGCAATTAGCTGGGATACTATGACATTATTATCACTAAGTGATTGTTTCAGGACAGGTCTCTGTACTAGACAATAAACTTTCCTTCATCAAACTGAAGAAAATAATGTGTAAATGTGTAAGTTTGAAAAATGGATGTGCTGGGGGTAGTTCTTTTAATTATTTGGTAGATTATTAAACAGTTTTATTAATGTACTGGTGATCAACATAAAACGTGATAAAATGTAACTACAAATGCAGGTCCCACTCACTATAAAATGTGAATATTCCTCATTAACCAGTTTAATAGTACTTCATGTTATTTATTAAAAACTGAGCAACTGATTCTTTAATAAAAATATTCACTTATCAATGAACACAATAAAGAATGACCACAAACATTTTGTAACCAATTTAACATTTGTTATTTTCTTAAATTTGATGAAGGAAAGTTTGGGTCCTATTGAAAAACAGAATGGCTTCAACTAGAGATCCGCCCCACAAGTTTGTATGATATGTATGATAATTATTGTATTTTTCTAATAATTTGACCCTCTCAGTGTATAATCAATAATATCAAAACTAAATGTATTTTTGTTTATCATGTCAATACATTTGGAACATTCAACCACACATCTTGGTAGGGAAATGTTAGTGTAGTACAGAGCTCCAGTTCATCATAACTATGAGTGTATTCCTATAACTCATGAACTTGCTTGGCAGGCCTACAGCATTTCTGGTTAGGCTTGAAATTCCATATAACCTACATGGCACTGCAGTTTGTTTGATAAAAGATCATCATTATAAGGTTAAGACATGATAATATTGCACTTTATTTTGAAACACTGACTTCTCAACAGCCTACAAACATCTGTCCCCCTGTCTTAGACTCCACCAAGTTCACTCCTGCCACAACTCTCACATTGGCAGCTTGTCAGTTCATGGTCAGTGATAGCTATTGCAGAGAGGCCTGAATGCCATTAGTCAAGAACAAAAATGCGCCAGCAACATAAATTGTGACTGTATATTCATCTCAGGCAAATCTTAGCAGTCTATGCATTTGATTCACACTTAACACACTGCACCACAAATTGGTGTGCACAGCAAATACAGCAAAAAACAAAACAAATAGCACCCTTACTATACTTCACAACAGTACTTACACAATCCCCAAACTGAAGGTTTTACACTTTTGTGGAGTCAGGCTGAACAGAACAATTTGTGAACTGACACAGCCTAAACTCTATTGTAGCGTTACCCCTGAAATAACTTCCATTCCATTAAAAGGTTACACTCTGCTGGTCTCGCAACACTGTACTGCAAGGTAAGAAAACATTAATAAGCCGTGCATATGTAAATTAAATTGTAATCATAAACATTGCCATCAGAGGTTCACAAGTTATATTCAGGTATATTTCTTGTTACACGTTTCTACAGTTATCGTGGCATAACTTCTCGTGTGATATCTCAAACACTTGTTCCTCTGGGGCTCCAGATCGATCATAGTCACGTGCACATAAACATGTAACCAGTTTTAATACTGGTGCTTCATAACCGTGCACAACCTCTCAAGTCAGACAATGATACTGCTTTCCGACTTCAATATTTAGTCCCCTTCCCATATTGTAGCCATTACGTAAAAAACGTACTGGAATATTATCATGACACAATTATAGGCTACCTCTCATAACTCAAATGACAATTTTACGCATTGTAACGTGGCGTAAGGAAGCCATAGCCAGCACGCGTTGCATATTTTTTGGCATAGGGAAGCAGGTCTTACAGTAAAAATGAATGTAGGTTTTCGAGTAATTTCATGAAAGCAACAAAAACAAAAACAATCAAAACAAATCAGTTATTTCAAGCAGAGGAACCACGTAAACACGTCCAGTTGTGCGTGCTTTTATGGCATCAAACTCACTGCCACAGTCTATTCAAGAATAATTAGAGGTCGATAAAGTGCATTTATTTTATTGACAAAACGCGTGCTAAAACGGAGATCGTGGATTTTACGAATTGCACAGGGACATTAACCTGACGCAACGAATTCACAAAACTGTGAAACAGATCATGGCATGGAGACCGGTTTAATTTGTTCGATGAAGAACAAGACATTGAACGCGATAACGCTATGATATTCTAACTTGTCATGCAATGTTCGGTCTTACCTTCTTCCTTACAAATCGTAGGTTGTGGTTTAGTGTTTAGATTAATCCCATTGTCTGACTCGCCCTTCACGCCCCAGCTTATACGACCATTCTCACTTGAAAAAGTTACGTTAGCAAACACAGTTCTGCATTGAAAAAACAAAGGAAGCTGTACACCGCTCTCACTGTCTCCTGCAAACAACCTAAATCACGTGCGCGAAGAAAAAGGCGTCTGATCGAGTTCGTTTCTCTTTTGACTACTGTGCGATCACATGCCATCAGTAACTCGTCGCATTTAGAAATGTATCGTTCTATCCTGCCACAACCTCACTTCTCGGAGGATGTACTACCCAAATTGCAATCAGCAATGTAAAAGATTAGCCTTTAGCTGTTTGCTATGCGTTTTAACCCAGTATAATAATTATGAGTGGTTTGTTTCGACGTATCTGCAGCAAATATTATTATAAATCTGGTTATAAATATCAACACTACCACCAACACGATAACATTAAAACCCATATAAAAAAGTACAAACTGGTGAATTACGATTTTTGCTGGCGTAGCGATCCAACAACACATACTTCATGAACAGCTGGTTTTGTAACTGCAATCGAAGGTTGACTTCTGTACAAAGCTCGGTGCAGTTCATCGATTAATTAAATTAATCGAGAGTGATTTGGCATGGCTATAAGCCACGTTAAACATAACGGCGATACAGCTATTGGCATTTAAATTTAAATTTGGGTAACAATATGCTATTTTGTACAAAATAAATTCGCCGGTACATAAAAATGCTTTAACTGCATCAAAATGATTCTTCTTGGTAAATTCATGTATGCATAACAAGAGTCACAAAAACGTATTCTCTCTCTCTCTCTCTCTCTCTCTCTCATATATATATATATATATATATATATATATATATATATATATCATGGTTGCTCGAGATTTACTTCCATAATACGGGGGCCTCCTAGAAACGGAATTACTGAAATATATTAAAATGTACAAACAGACCGAACTCTTTTTCCTGAAATAGAACAATACTTAGAGTGTAGCCTTCCTACCTGTAATTATATCCTGACGCAAACAAAATCACACATGACTTGCTAGAATGAGTCAGCTGACCTTAAACATCAACGAGCCAGTTAAGTTGTGTCTGAAAGAGACATGGAGAATTTGACAGGAATTATGATCAAATTACTCTAAAAACTGCCCTCTTCGGAGCTGGTCTAAAAGTGAGCATATGCACAATTAAAATACATTCAAGAACATTATTGTATAAAAGCAAGACAATTGTGAATAGTGAATAGCAAGACGTGTTTTAAACTGCACAACATTTTCCTAACGCCACATAAAATAGATAGAAACATTTGCATATTGGAACAGAGATATTGTAACTAACCAGCCATTTCGCTGATATTAATCGCACCAGGGGATTATATAAAATTCTATCTATAATCGTTTTCGCGTGAATTACCCCAGAATCATCAGTAACTGTCGGGCAATTCTTATTGACACAGGTAACACATATCAGCTCACAAGTACGCATGCTGCTTTAACTTGATTGACGTGGTGGGAATCGATGGGAAAATGATTTTAATAATAATTTAGTGTTAATAATTAATACACCACGAGCAGATTTGTAAACAGACTGATTATTTTAGGTGGCTTCCTGTATTAATGGCTATATCCTAATGTGCTATATCATTAATTGTAATACTTCTGGTACAGAATATATAAGACTGTCCTGGTGAATAAACTTATGTTATGAAAAAGATATGCATTCCTCTTCAGAGACCTGTGGGTGAATTTAATTTATAGTAGCAATTTAT
This sequence comes from Aldrovandia affinis, assembly GCA_029706075.1. Classification (NCBI taxonomy): domain Eukaryota; kingdom Metazoa; phylum Chordata; class Actinopteri; order Notacanthiformes; family Halosauridae; genus Aldrovandia; species Aldrovandia affinis. The sequence goes on from JAINUG010001008.1 coordinate 13,088, forward strand.
CTGACTTGTTAGAGCAGTAAGGGATTATGCAGTAGGTGAAAATGAGTTAAAAGTGCCTTACACTGATGAGGAAACATTTTTCACACAGTTATTAATGCATGCAATAGCTCACCTGAACTCGAAGCAGATGCAGAGACCATTTGTATGCTCCTGATCAGCCGTCTCTGGATGTTCATGTGAGACAGAAGGTGAAATGACACACCTAGATGTTCTGCATGGCCTTTTAACATTGGTAAATATTCTTACGTTCTAACGTTTATAAATGTGTGGGTGTTTATAAAAGGTCACAGTTTGTACAGTTACAGGCTTCAGGTTTAGGGCTAGCCTACCACCTGAACTCCGTCTCAGCACTTGCCTTATGCAGCTTTAGCTGCTTGATGTACCGAGTTTAACCCGACCGGTTTTGGTGCTTCATATTTGTCTGGCCATGTCACAATCCAACCTGGGCTCATTCCACGCATGGTTGGCAAGAAGCTGTTATGAACAGGAGCTGTCGGTTACAACTCGAGCCTTCAAACCAGGGATGTAAAGCTTCCTTGCATGCTTTTTCTACTGCCAGTCTTGTCTATAAATAAGATGGCAAGAAAACAGGCTGATTTAATCAACATTTGCCCTTCACTTTGGCTTTAAAATTAATGCAAGTAACTTATTTTTCTTTATAAAACACAGCGTCGACGAGTTCATTATGGCTATTTCGGAATTTCAAACTGTCTTTGTGACAGTGGAAAACAAACACTTGCATTTAATTGTCAGATTTAAGGACAAATGGTGATTAAATTCAGGCCTAACGCCCTGGTTTCCAGTACCATTAATATATATTTTTCCTTGTCCCACACACCATAATGTTACTTACCTTGGTGCGTAGTGTAGTGTAGTACAGTGTAGTATAGGCATAGACCTATGTTAAGCTGTAGTATATGTATAGGCTGGTCTTATGGTTCTTTGTCAGGCAATGTTCTGTGAGCAATGAGTATTTAAAACATGGTTTTCCTTGCTATGATTTTAAGCACTATCATGACTGGTTGCGTGCGCCTTGATACTACTTTTTCAGCGATGCTTCATCACTGGGATGTTACTACCTATTCTGCGGCCAAGCCCTATTGTTCATACACAATATGCCCTTAGTGTGTTTCCACACGGCCCCATACAGCTGGTCAGCCAGGATAAGAGGATCACCAAAATGAATGACTAATAATGAAGATAAAAATTATAATAAGTGATGATTTAATATGTTGTAATGTCGTGAATGGTCAGTAGTCTGCACATCTTTATTATCAAAATATTTCAAAACCAAGACATTCCGCTAATATATTTTGCCTGTAGCCTTCCCTCAGAGTGGGAATTAGGCACAAGGAAGCCGTTGGAACAGAGATCAGCTATCCTAGTGCTGTGTCCATAATAGTGATGAGAGAATGAGCCAAAAAAAATACAAAATAGGCAGAGATATCAGTGACTGTCTGATTTCAACAAATCATTGTGTTTTGCTGTGGAGAGATTCAAACAAGTCAATTATTGACCACTGACTGTAGCGCCACTCCATTGGCGGGGTTCATGAATTTTCTCATTATCCCATCAAAAGTTTACATAGCCAGATCTGTATGAACTTGTGTGAACATCACCAGATTGCGCTGTGTGCTCCATCAGACCAGCAGTTCCTGGACACATATCTTCCACATATCTGTGTTACCTGGATAGCTGATCACTTTATCGCCGCACTGTAATATCATATCATAGATTATGTAGACCCACCAGATACAGCTCTGTATTATTCTGCATGTCTTAACATTGAGTGTTTGGTTTACCAACTGTTGAACCCAAAATGGTCTGCCACATTGATTATAAATATTTATGAAGGGTCGTGACCAATGACAATATCAGGCAATCGATGTTCTACACTATAAACTAGCACAGTTACTATACTCGAAAGTCGATATTATATGAAGGGTCAGCACAATGGGTAAAGTGGTGGTTTATTTGGAAAGTGTCTATCTCGTTTTCTTTTTATTTGTGCAGACATTGATTGTGAAAACTCTGTGGATTATTTCGCCTAGGGTGGCCAAGAGATTTTTGCTAAAGGTTGGCGAAAGAGTTACCATGACCCAGAACCCAAAGTTTAAGTTTGAAGACTGGGGACCTACGTTTGCTACGTGGACTTCTATAAAAACCTATTTAGGACACTTATGGATCTCTCTCGGGGAAGAAGCGTTTGTTGGAGACCGAGCACCTGACACACCAGTTGTCACATTGAACAGCAAGAAGACGAGAATTTCGAACTTTTTCAAAGGTAGTTGGCTAGCGTAGCCTATCTAAGTCAGTGTGCAATATAACGTAAGGTAGCTATACATGCTATGCGCGATAATAAGGCTATTTTCTGTAATTGTTCGCTAACGTGGTTAATCTTGTTTTCTGTCGTAGCTAACAGACCTCTGGTATTAAGCTTTGGAAGTTGTTCCTGACCTCCGTTTCTCTTCAAGCTTGACGAATTCAAGCAGCTTGTCAAGGACTTCGGTGCTGTGGCAGATTTCCTTATTGTGTACATCGCCGAAGCACATGCAACAGGTAGCTAATGTAATCTAGCTATGCTCACCACCCTCGGGGAAATGTGAAAGCTAGTAATTACAGCAACACACACGTTTTTAACTAAATACTTTATATTCACTTAGTTTAGATTTTTTTGCACTTTTATATTGTAAATATACGGATATGGATGACGCTGTCATTCATGTGTACACTTTTTTTTTAAGCCTATAGCAATTTTGCTTTCCCATCAATCGTTGAAAGCCTGAAGATGTCAGACTGAGGGGCCATTGATTTTGCTAACTGTTATTCTTACGTACAAACCTTTAAAAAACGACGGTACACAACCGATTATGAAATGAGGTGTGGCAATAATGTAACGTCTTTGTTCTCTCTTCAGATGGCTGGTCTTTTGCAAACAACGTCGATATACAAAAGCATACACATCTCCAGGAACGTTTGGCTGCAGCTCAGGTCCTAGTGAAAGAAGATCCCATGTGTCCCATCGTTGTGGATGAAATGACTAACATCTCAGCGTCAAAATATGGAGCCTTGCCAGAACGGCTTTTTGTCCTACAGTCAGGAATGGTGATCTATAAGGTATAGTTGCCTGTTAAATCAAACAAAATGCAAATACATTTAACATAGGTTGGCTGCATCTGAAGAGAAGCATGATCGATTGAGAGGGTAAAAAGGGAGATAATGTGTGCGTATTTCTGTGAGTGTGTGTGGACATTCTAAAAGCATAACTGCAGGTCCTGACCCCACACATGCTACATTTACAGTGCCAATTTAATGAGGGTTGTGGGAGAATCAGTTCTCAGCCAGGGCCAGATAGACTGAATGATCCCAAACCACATTTAATACTTCTTAAAAAACAACACATTTCTTCAGAGTCTGATGTACTGTACACAATGCGAGATCACATACAAGAACCAGGCTGTTTCGCGAAAACAGCTCTGGCTTTCCTTTCCGTGCATCCACCTTTTAACATGTCATAACCCCTCCTGCCTTGGAGCTTAACGTCATCACCACACCCACCTGGCTCAACCCCTCCCCAGGATCTCATGGCATTCCCTTCTCCCTCGTGACCAGTTTGCTCTTATGTGTTTACATTTTCATAATTTAATTCTTCATTCTTTACTCTTTAATAAAAATAAATAAACAGACATAAACAGACACTTCAGCTGCCTTAACTGTGTACTATGTATTTACCTGTATTATGTACTAATAATTTTATTTGATAAATGTCTACATCGTTCCCACACGATTTATGCAGATAGTCTAATTCCAGGGGTTTATAATCTATCCGCCGCGCGATTCAAGAATGCTGGCGGTGAATTTAGCAGGATCCCTGATACCAAGGTAGAATAATTAAACGTGGCGAGACTCCCGAACTGGGCTCGTAAATTTCAGTGACAAGTGAACCAGGCTCCACGTCTTTCGTGGTTTTGTCTGGTGGGGAAGGGCCCCTGCTCCCAGAGGAACGAATAGAGTGTACCTCCCAGCCTGCATGTGATGGCACCTCCCCTTTTATTTTGTGTGCCTTGTGTTTGTATGGAAGCAATCGCAATCTAGTGCATGGAACCAGACCACGGTAGGTTTGAAATGTATTTTGCATTTTTAAACTTAGCGTTAAAGTTGGTAATATATAGACTCTTTTGATGTTCAACCAGTATTTATGTGTTTGAAAACAGTCGTTTGCTCCGTGGGGGAAGCTCCTTATATTGGTCGTGTGAAGCCGTAGTTCTTAATTGGCCCAGTGGTCGTTTGCTCCGTGTGCGAAGCTCCTTATATTGTGTATGAAGACACCGTCCGTAATTGGCCCAGTGAATCCGAACGCATGGTTTGTGTGCTTTGGGGACGAGTGCTTCCATTCAGTGTGTCCCAGTCACTACCATTTTAAAACGTGCCGCTAGACAGGCCATGGGGAAAGATGGGGTAGCATAGCCTTTTAGCTAGTTGGGTGTCTCTGTACCACATTCTAGTCTGGGGAAGTTGGGTGCTCCAGCGACAGAGAGGGGCACCCTGACTGTGAATACATGATACTTTTATCTTACTTGATTTGACTTATTCTATGTGTGTATACTACTTGATACACGTTCAGTCACTACCACCACGGTAATTAAATAAAGTGTATCCCTTAGCTAGCTCTTTGGGCAGCATGCAATATCATTGGGAGAGATTTGGCTTTTGTATATCCTGATGTGTGACCTTCCACTACTTGACTGCAGTGAAGACTAATGGTGTGTAGTGCAATATTGTTTTTGAGTGTGGTGAAGAAATCTAATAAGTGTGCTATAGCAACCAGCCTCCCTCACTACTGAGATTGACATTAGCGCCTGAACATTTCCTCTGTATTCTGATGCTGCTATTGTTAAAGGGATTTAGCCCTGGAGGTAGTGAATGCTCACCCTATATTAGTGTATCTATTTTGCCCATTAACTGTATTGCTGTGTCTCATGCACAGTAGGCTCCATTTTTATTCATACGCTTGACAAAAGAGATCGTATAAAATAAACTATATAAGTAATTAGGTATATTTTATGCTCAAAAAATAGAAAATGATATTCTTTAATAATAATGCATTGGTACGAAGAACAATGGAATGGTTCACATATTATCATTTTCTCCCCAGAAAAATCAAGAATCAAAAATATTCACACCCTTGTTATCAGTACTTTGTGGTTCCTCCCTTGGCCATTGTAACAGCAAGTAGTCACCTTCTGCAGTGTCGTACGAGGTTATGGAACTTCTTGTGGGGGATCCTCAACCATTCCTCCATGCAGAATTGTTCTAGTTCCTTCAGATTCTTGGGTTGATGTTTGTGGACTGCTTTTTTGAGTTCAAACCACAAATGTTCAAATGGATTCAGGTCTGGAGACAGAGATGGCCACATCAGGACAAGCAGGAGGTGCTTTTCAACATTACTTGCATTCTTTGGACGCCAAACATAACGCCGATGTGCATGTCCAAAAAGCTTGATTTGTAAATATAAAAATTGAGTCAAGCATGAATACTATATGTTTCTGAGTGTCAATGCATCACAATTTTACTTGTTTTTCTTTGTCTTTCTCAAACCAGGGGAAGAGGGGACCGTGGGGGTACAATCCTCAGGAGGTGCGAGGAGTTCTGGAAAAAATCAACTAGAGTCAGCTTGCTGTACGATAAATGTAATAACACATACACAACTCAAAAAACTTGCTTTCTTCTATGGTAATTAGCAGCGGTCCATTTTTGTGACATCCTTTCTGTTTGTTTGTGAAGGTTACAGATCAAACCCTTGGCCTCTGTAGTCTGATGAGTTGAAACACAAAAAGCGTCACATTGAAAATAGTGTTATAGAATCAGTTATAATATGAATCAGTGAAATTGTAAATGTAAAGTTTAAGTGTATATGCACATGGGGAGATATTGGAACTTGTAATTCATGAATTCAAGCATGGAGAGTACGGCAGGTGGTGAACTGTTAATAGCTTGCTGTACACATTTCTCAAAATATATTTTTTTTTTGCCATTTGTAGTGTTTTCTGGATATGCTAAATGTAAAATAAAAATGTCCAAGCCATCAATGTACTAAGTTTTAGCTACATGCCTGGACATGTAGCCTACAGTATCAGTATATTATTATGCATTATACAGTCTACAACACTTCATGGATGTATACATCTGCAGCCCGCGAAGAGGATTTATGTCCTCCTTTGATGTTTTTTTTAACACAGAATTGTCAATGTCTGGAACAGCTTGTCAGGTCAGGTAGTACCCAGGTAACACTTAGGCTATTCAAGTCCAGGCTAGATGCAGTACAAGAGTACACCAACCCCCATGAGTAAGATACAAAACCTTTTCCTTTTTTCTTCTTTATTGTCTCTCTTTACTCTTAACTCCTTTGTTATGTGGGTGTTTCACGTAGTGGCTATGAGCTACTTAGATTAGATGCCTAGACTACGCCACTCAATACTGGGTGAGAGGACCCATCAGAATAAGTCAGACTTAACTCCGTGCACAAGAGTATTCAACTGAATGAACTAGATACAAAATTAGAAATATAATATAATCAGTCTTATCTTCCCATGTAACCTCAGGTATATGCACCCCTAGTCAAGGGGCACACTGATACCAAAATACCCCACTGGCACTTCAAATTAAGGGAGAGGGACAGGCAACTTAAATAAAATTACCAAAATGAATCCAAGAAATCCAAAACAATTATGAGAATGCAGAACACGGTAATTTAATTGATCAACAGTTCTAACTGACCAAACATATTTTCTTTGAAAATGAACAAAAAATTCCATCTGAAGTTGGTGACAACAATCCCACGGAGGTGACAAAAATGATGAAAACAGCCCAGTTCTTTTCACAATAAATGTAGAATTGTATTACACCATTTAAAACACATGGGGAATCTTTCACTTGACATTTCATAACAATAAAAATCTGAAAATAGCCTACATTTTTATCACTTAAGTTTAGTTTCACCTGGCCGTGGAACTATTTTATTTACGACTAAATGAAATTGAACAAATAATTATTAACGAACGAAAGATGATGGCTTAATAAACAGTGCAGCAAATCTAACATGGAACATCATTCTGTTTAGTGAGAATTAGTGAGCTTCCTGAGCCAAATGGCCTCCCTCAGCAACCGTGGCACCCTCGGTCACCTCCATGGGCTCACTGAAAAACATAAAAAACTGTCATTGGTAGATACTGTTACTGTGTTATTACTTAGTGTGTCTAATGGGCTTTAAATGTGATTATTAAAAAGAGGATTGTAATTTGAAAACTTTGCATGACATTTCCAAACATGAAATCATACCCTGTTTAATCAAAAGTGAGTCTGATCAATAAAAAGTATAGTGCTCTCTCTGACCTGAATAATTTAGACAATGGGCAAGAGGCGATGGACATGCTTGCCCTCTATGAAATCCATAACATCCGGGCCATGTTGAAGAGTTTGTGCGGCTTGATTGTAGAGGGGATGCCTTTCCATGGAGCTTTACAAGAATATCTGCAATTGGTAAGAAGCAAACATCCTTCCAGGTTTTGGATGAAAATGGGCTGTAGGACCATGGGGGTGCAGGAACTCCACTTTGACATCTTGATGCTCAGTGTTACAGCAATGGCCTTCACCAGCCACCAGTGTTTATCATACACCACCACTAGCCAGTCTCCATTTTCTACAGTATCAATGGTTCTCAGTGGTTGTGCCCTCAGGACCTCTCAGGGGCATCTGCTCCATCTCTTCCATCAATATGGCCAGAGGACTTATCCTCTTGGCCTCTGAAGCAGTGTATTGAACATCAGAGCTGTTATCTGTGCTGTTCCTCTGCTGCTCCACTGTTGCCGCTGTGCTTCCTTGTGCCATTCTGTTGGTCTCTGTCTGTGGAAGGTCTATTTGGGTTTTATTTTGAGCATGCTCTCTTTGCCGTATTTGCTTTCTCAGTTTGTCCCACACTTGTTTTACCTTTTTAAGTTTCTCTTTCAAATGTATGTAGTACATACATTTTTCGGACCTTGAAAGTACTTCACACAGTTACTTGAAAGTACTGCTAGTTACAAGTAAGGAACATTCTGGTAAAATATATTTGGATTGCTATGTTAGTGAGCATTCTCTTGCAACGTGTGTTTGTGTGGTTTCTGAAAAAACAAAGAATATTAAATGATTGTCTATTTAGATCAAATGCTATACAATATATATACAGATATGTAACGCTGGAATTATAACAGACTGCAATTCAGTCATTCGCATGGTGTTCAGAATCATTCTACATAGAGGTACTCATCTTTGGTACTTTTGAGACCTCATAACAAATAATTAGCTATATCAGGTATGATACATTATTATATTAATGCATTGACATGGAAATGTAAATATAAGCTCTACAATAGTGGCTAGGCCATTATTATTTAAGTATCACTATTCAATAACATTATAGCTCTGCTTACAATTTACAAATGCCATTAATGAACCTGAAATAATATAGGGTAAAAGGAGAGAAAACAATGTGTGTAGATACTAAACAACAGAAATACATCAGTAATACAATTCTCGTAGTAAAACAAAAGTAGAGGAAAATCGTTGTCTTACTAATTAAACTCATAGGTGGATTCAGATGCTATGGGTGTTAATTGCATTGGTAATGTTTGCCTATGTTCTCATTCAAGGTCAATGTGGCTTTTTTGCCTAATTAGGCATATACCCAATTTATGAATTAACTGTGGCCTGTGTTTATGTAACAGCACCCCTGTTTTTGCATCTTAGAAGAAAATATACAAAGGTTTGTGGATAGTGTTTTAGAATGCTTTTGTCCACAGGATAGAGCGAAGTTACCTGTGCAGTTTTTGTGCACTTGTGACATATGCCTTGGGCTAGTTTTGTGAATTTGCGCGTCTAGGCATTCCATTTCACCTCCCTTTCACTGAGTGAGTTTCTTTTGTTTTTACTGCGGAGTACCATTTCTGTGTGGAAACTATCAATTTTGGTGCCGCTCGCCGCAGGAAGTGGCCACCAAACTTTCCTGTGAAGCAAATTCGGCTCACGGTAAACTGTTTCCCTAAGTAGAGGGTCTGAGAATATCATTTAACCCCCATTTCATGAGCGTGTTTGTAATACGTCTTGGAGGCTCATTTTAAAGTTCAGCATATTCTGAGGATACATAGCTTTGGTCAGAAACTCGTTTTTGTTTCATAGTAATAAGCAATTATTCCTAAATAGATGTTTATTTGCATCAATATTCGCCGATTTCAAACAATTTTCTTTAGTATTGCTGTTCTAAATAGTTAAAATGCAGTTTACTTAAGGATGTAGTTGCACTTTTATTTTGACATTTGCTCTTCGACGACATCGGACTTTAAAACCTTAACCTTAAAGGTTTCACAATGCTTTGACGTGTTAACATTTGACATTGTATACTCGAAAGTCGATATTATATGAAGGGTCAGCACAATGGGTAAAGTGGTGGTTTATTTGGAAAGTGTCTATCTCGTTTTCTTTTTATTTGTGCAGACATTGATTGTGAAAACTCTGTGGATTATTTCGCCTAGGGTGGCCAAGAGATTTTTGCTAAAGGTTGGCGAAAGAGTTACCATGACCCAGAACCCAAAGTTTAAGTTTGAAGACTGGGGACCTACGTTTGCTACGTGGACTTCTATAAAAACCTATTTAGGACACTTATGGATCTCTCTCGGGGAAGAAGCGTTTGTTGGAGACCGAGCACCTGACACACCAGTTGTCACATTGAACAGCAAGAAGACGAGAATTTCGAACTTTTTCAAAGGTAGTTGGCTAGCGTAGCCTATCTAAGTCAGTGTGCAATATAACGTAAGGTAGCTATACATGCTATGCGCGATAATAAGGCTATTTTCTGTAATTGTTCGCTAACGTGGTTAATCTTGTTTTCTGTCGTAGCTAACAGACCTCTGGTATTAAGCTTTGGAAGTTGTTCCTGACCTCCGTTTCTCTTCAAGCTTGACGAATTCAAGCAGCTTGTCAAGGACTTCGGTGCTGTGGCAGATTTCCTTATTGTGTACATCGCCGAAGCACATGCAACAGGTAGCTAATGTAATCTAGCTATGCTCACCACCCTCGGGGAAATGTGAAAGCTAGTAATTACAGCAACACACACGTTTTTAACTAAATACTTTATATTCACTTAGTTTAGATTTTTTTTGCTTTTATATTGTAAATATACGGATATGGATGACGCTGTCATTCATGTGTACTTTTTTTTTTTAAGCCTATAGCAATTTTGCTTTCCCATCAATCGTTGAAAGCCTGAAGATGTCAGACTGAGGGGCCATTGATTTTGCTAACTGTTATTCTTACGTACAAACCTTTAAAAAACGACGGTACACAACCGATTATGAAATGAGGTGTGGCAATAATGTAACGTCTTTGTTCTCTCTTCAGATGGCTGGTCTTTTGCAAACAACGTCGATATACAAAAGCATACACATCTCCAGGAACGTTTGGCTGCAGCTCAGGTCCTAGTGAAAGAAGATCCCATGTGTCCCATCGTTGTGGATGAAATGACTAACATCTCAGCGTCAAAATATGGAGCCTTGCCAGAACGGCTTTTTGTCCTACAGTCAGGAATGGTGATCTATAAGGTATAGTTGCCTGTTAAATCAAACAAAATGCAAATACATTTAACATAGGTTGGCTGCATCTGAAGAGAAGCATGATCGATTGAGAGGGAGTAAAAAGGGAGATAATGTGTGCGTATTTCTGTGAGTGTGTGTGGACATTCTAAAAGCATAACTGCAGGTCCTGACCCCACACATGCTACATTTACAGTGCCAATTTAATGAGGGTTGTGGGAGAATCAGTTCTCAGCCAGGGCCAGATAGACTGAATGATCCCAAACCACATTTAATAAAAAACAACACATTTCTTCAGAGTCTGATGTACTGTACACAATGCGAGATCACATACAAGAACCAGGCTGTTTCGCGAAAACAGCTCTGGCTTTCCTTTCCGTGCATCCACCTTTTAACATGTCATAACCCTCCTGCCTTGGAGCTTAACGTCATCACCACACCCACCTGGCTCAACCCCTCCCCAGGATCTCATGGCATTCCCTTCTCCCTCGTGACCAGTTTGCTCTTATGTGTTTACATTTTCATAATTTAATTCTTCATTCTTTACTCTTTAATAAAAATAAATAAACAGACATAAACAGACACTTCAGCTGCCTTAACTGTGTACTATGTATTTACCTGTATTATGTACTAATAATTTTATTTGATAAATGTCTACATCGTTCCCACACGATTTATGCAGATAGTCTAATTCCAGGGGTTTATAATCTATCCGCCGCGCGATTCAAGAATGCTGGCGGTGAATTTAGCAGGATCCCTGATACCAAGGTATACGATCTAGCCGGTAAGGTCTGTGTGTCTTTTTAAAGACGCGCTCAAAGAAACTTTCTATCGTACAAGAAACATTACCTATTCAAAACCTTTGCAAATGTAGGACTTCTTTCTTGTTACCCGATTTAGGAAACTTACTCGCTCCCCCTGAGTTAGTTTGGTTTTCCGGTTAGACAGTCTGTGGACTGTGTTTCGGGTTTCATTTCTTTCGTTGGTTATTTGGCTCTTCTAGCCGTTTATCTTTTCATTCAAACACTCGGTGTTTGTGGTTTAGTTATTCCTTTGTTTGTGTCTTTGTGGCACCTAGTCACCCGTTGGGTGATATTTTCGGTTTCCCCCTTTTGTTATTGTTTTTCCTATTCTCTGTTACTTCAGAGTTTGTGGTTAAACTGTATAGTTACAGTTTAACTTATCGATACCCCCGGGGGTCTGCGATTGGCACCAATCCCTAAACCCACCGTCACAGTACGATTTCGCCATGAACACGGCGTCAGCGGGTCCCCGCGGTATCGAACAAATAGCAGAGTTGCAAAGCAGAGAAATGGAGAGACAGAGAACGACCATAGAAATTTTATTAGAACAACAACGAGTCATGCAAGACAACCAGGCTAGTATGGTCTCGTCTGTTCAAAGTCTGGAGGGCTTGATCCAGACAATGGTCGACGGTCGTCCCCAAACTGCGGTGGGATTCGCCGGTCCTAATCCGGTCGTCACTCCTCGCTGGGGCACACCTGTGGGAGAGGGATTACGAGAGGCAAAGATTCAGCTTCCTCCTCGTTTTAACGGCGAGTCCGGTAAATGTCGGGGTTTTTTAGCTCAGTGCCAAATTGTATTCCAGACTCAGCCATCTAGATATAGCTCAGAGGAGTCGCGAGTGGCACTCGTGCTATCATTATTATCGGGGGCAGCCCTCGAGTGGGCAGTACCTCTTATTCGCTCTCAAGCACCGGTATTGACAGACTCGCTGGGTTTAATGAAGAGAATGGAGTTGGTTTTTGACCACGAGCTTCACGACAGCGAATCTGCGACTAAATTGACGCGCATGCGCCAGGGTAACCAAAGCGTGGCGGAATTCTCGATTTCCTTCCGTACTCTCGCGGGAGTTACAGGGTGGCCTGAGAATCCTCTCATAACGTTGTTTACTAACGCGCTATCTGATCCGGTGAGAGACGCGCTAGCTACCATTGGCATTCCCGATTCACTAGATGAACTAGTTACCACCGCTATACGGATCGATAACCGTATTAGGGAACGCCAGCGAGAGAGAGGGGACAGAGAGCACCTGGTACCTACGAAAGGGTTCTTACCTCTGTTTCCTAAGCGCTTGGGCAAAGCAGACGAACCCATGGAAGTAGACAGTGCTAGTTTTCGGGTCCCGGCCAGAGGGGATGCGGACTTTTGTCGGTACTGTCGACTGACGGGTCATGTTATTAAAAATTGTTCCAAACTTAAGGGTAAACGAATAGTCTCATTATCGGGCCGAAAGCCGGTAGTGAGACATCAGTCCTCTTTCTTCCGAACCTTCATTCCTGTTGAACTATCCTGGGGAGACAAAACATTAAATTAAACGCATTTCTTGATTCAGGAGCTGTTGATTGTTTTGTGGACTCCGGGTGGGCTAAAGGAATTCACTTACCTGTTCGGGTTCTTTCACAATCTTGTGGTGTTACCGCTCTTGATGGCCGTCCGCTGGGTTCCGGTCGCATTAAGGAATCCACGGAGACTGTAAACATGCGGATCGCTTACGGCGAGCACACAGAACAAATTAAGTTTTTTTGGTCGAATCGCCTACGTACCCATTAGTTCTTGGACACTCCTGGTTAATAAAACATCAACCACAGGTGAACTGGGGTAGTCATAAAAACCCTATTGTTCAATGGGGGGATCAATGTTCTCTTGGGTGTTTACCTTTTATTCCGTCGTCTTCCGGTTTCGGTGGGTCTAAAAGTCACGAGACCGATTCGGAGACCGACGAATCTATTTACTGTTCGCCTAATCATGCTCCCTCATCCGTACACTCCAATGAGACGGAGAACGAACTCGAATGGGATCCTCAGTGTGCTTGGGAAGTCCCACTGGAGGAGTCCACGGCCGAGGAGATTAGTGACCTGGAATCCTTACCTTTTGATTCTTTAGAGGCAGACATGCCGTCTACGGACGATGAGCCCAATTTGTCACGAGTTCCGAAAAGATCGGTTAGCTACTCCAGTTCCGATTCCCATAAAAAATTCCGAACTGCCCCCATTGAGCACGAGTTTCCAAAAGGTCAGGAGGGAATGGAACTCATGAGTGCGGAATGTTACTCGCTACCTTCCGGCATTCCTAAGACTTATTCAGATCTTAGCGAGGTGTTTAGTAAGCAAAGGGCTACTAAGCTACCGCCGCACCGGCCTTATGACTGCGCTATTGAGCTTCACCCAGGCACAGTTCCCCCACGTGGATCCCTATATTCACTATCTGTACCTGAGAGTGCGGCTATGAAGAGATACATTTCGGAATCTCTAACTAATGGTTTTATCAGGCCATCCACGTCTCCTGCTGGGGCGGGGTTCTTTTTGTCGGAAAAAGGATGGGGATTACGACCGTGTATCGATTATAGAGGGTTAAATAATATTACCATAAAGAATCGTTATCCTCTTCCACTTATGAACTCCGCGTTTGAACGTCTCCAAGGAGCGTCTATTTTTTCCAAGTTGGACCTTCGCAACGCATATAATTTGGTTCGCATCCGTCAGGGTGATGAGTGGAAAACAGCATTTAATACTCACAATGGTCATTACGAATACCTGGTTATGCCATTCGGCCTCACGTCTTGCGCCGGCTGTCTTCCAGGCGTTTGTTAATGACGTACTCAGAGAGATGTTGGAGAAATCGGTGTTCGTTTATCTTGACGACATTTTGATTTTCTCAATTCTCTCTCTCTGAGCACGTGACACACGTCAGACAGGTATTAAAATGCTTGTTAGAAGCCCAATTATTTGTTAAGGCAGAGAAATGTGTGTTTCACGCACCTTCAGTTTCCTTTTTAGGATTCATTGTCGCAGAGGGCAGGATCCAAATGGACCCCAATAAAGTGACTGCGGTCAAGGATTGGCCTGCTCCGGTCTCTGTAAAACAGGTGCAGCGTTTTTTGGGGTTTGCAAATTTTTATAGACGGTTTATCCGCAATTTTAGTTCAGTGGTCGCGCCCATCACGGCGCTTACAAAAAAGACTGTTTCTTCTCGGTTCCAATGGTCCCCTAAAGCGGAGGCGGCCTTCGCTGAACTAAAAAAAAGATTCTGTTCTGAACCCATTTTAATTTCTCCCAATCCTTCATTACCTTTCATTGTAGAGGTTGACGCCTCTGAGCTAGGGGTAGGGGCTATACTGTCCCAGCGGTCGGCCATGGACCAAAAGGTTCATCCATGCGCGTATTTTCTCGGAGCCTTTCGCCTGCCGAGAGGAATTACAATGTAGGAGATCGGGAGTTATTAGCGGTTAAGATGGCGCTGGAGGAATGGCGTCATTGGCTAGAGGGGGCGGAACATCCCTTACGGTCTGGACGGATCATAAAAATTTAGAATACATCCAGGGGGCTCAACGTCGTAATTCGCGGCAAGCTCGATGGGCATTATTTTTTACTAGGTTTAATTTTTTGTTGACTTACCGCCCTGGTTCAAAAAATATTAAACCTGACGCCTTGTCGCGCTTGTACGATGGGTCCGAACGGGACCATCTGCCCACACCCATTATTCCCACCGCACAGATTTTATCTCCTGTTTTATGGGAGATAGAAAGAGTGGTGCATGAGGCCCAACACCTTGAGCCGGATCCTGGTGGGGGTCCACGGGGGTGCCTCTTCGTTCCCTCAGGAGCTCGCGCCCAGGTACTGCAGTGGGGTCACTCCTCTCGGCTCACAGGTCACCCAGGCGTACACCGTACGCACGATTTCCTGGGTAGACGGTTCTGGTGGCGGGGTATGGAGAGGGACGTGCGGGAGTTTGTTGCTGCATGTAATATTTGTGCCCGCAATAAGGTGTCACAGCTGGCACCGTCAGGGTTACTGCGGCCTTTACCGGTTCCTCACCGCCCCTGGAGTCATATCGCCTTAGACTTTGTCACCGGCTTGCCCAGCTCTAACGGTCATACTGTCATTTTGGTCATAGTTGACAGATTTTCCAAGGCCGCTCACTTCATTGCGCTTCCCAAACTGCCGTCTGCGCTCGAGACGGCGCATCTTATGATGGACCATGTCTTTCGCCTTCACGGCTTGCCGCAAGATGTAGTGTCCGATCGGGGTCCCCAGTTTGCGTCCAGATTCTGGCGCGCGTTTTGTTCCCTTTTAGGGGCGTCGGTCAGTCTGTCTTCGGGCTTTCACCCACAGACCAATGGACAGACTGAACGCACCAATCAAACCATGGAAAACACTCTCCGGTGTCTGGCCTCCGCCAATCCCACATCGTGGAGCCGGCATCTGGCCTGGGCGGAGTACGCCCATAACACTCTGCGTAATGCGTCGTCTGTCTCTCTCCTTTCGAGGCTCAGTTTGGTTTTCAGCCTCCTCTGTTTCCTGAGCTGGAGGGTGACGCAGGGGTTCCCCTCCGCAGCGGCCTTTGTGCGACGTTGTCGGGCTACCTGGCGGAGGGTTCGTACGGCACTGTTGCGCGCAGTTGATCGCCAAAAGGAGTTTGCTAATCGCCGTCGGCGAGCAGCTCCATCGTATAGGGTAGGTCAACGGGTTTGGTTGTCCACACGAGATCTGCCGTTACGGGTAGAGTCTCGCAAACTCGCCCCGCGCTTTATTGGGCCTTTTAAAATCATCCGTAAGGTTAACCCTGTCACTGTGCAATTACAGCTCCCACAATCCATGCGGATACATCCCACGTTCCACGTATCCCGCATAAAACCACTACTTATTAGCGCCTTAGCACCTCCCGAAGTACCGCCGCCGCCGCCTCGTATCATTGGGGGTGGGCCCGCTTACACGGTACGGAGTATTGTGGCCTCGCGGCGAGTAGGCAGGGGAACTCAGTTCCTTGTGGACTGGGAGGGTTACGGTCCTGAGGAGCGCAGTTGGGTTCCGTCCCGGCACATCTTGGATCCATCTTTGATCCAAGATTTTCACCGGCGTGGTTCTGAAGGGTCGTCAGGAGTCGTCCCTTAAGGGGGGGGTCCTGTCACGGTTGTTCCCCTGAACCGCCACCAGATGGCGGTGTTGCGCCTTCTTTGGAGGCTGGTCAGCTGGTTCCTATTACCAATCACCTTCCTATAAATACTCGCACCTGAATTCGTTCTATGCGAAATCGTAAGCCTTTGTTACGATCTAGCCGGTAAGGTCTGTGTGTCTTTTTAAAGACGCGCTCAAAGAAACTTTCTATCGTACAAGAAACATTACCTATTCAAAACCTTAGCAAATGTAGGACTTCTTTCTTGTTACCCGATTTAGGAAACTTACTCGCTCCCCCTGAGTTAGTTTGGTTTTCCGGTTAGACAGTCTGTGGACTGTGTTTCGGGTTTCATTTCTTTCGTTGGTTATTTGGCTCTTCTAGCCGTTTATCTTTTCATTCAAACACTCGGTGTTTGTGGTTTAGTTATTCCTTTGTTTGTGTCTTTGTGGCACCTAGTCACCCGTTGGGTGATATTTTCGGTTTCCCCCTTTTGTTATTGTTTTTCCTATTCTCTGTTACTTCAGAGTTTGTGGTTAAACTGTATAGTTACAGTTTAACTTATCGATACCCCCGGGGGTCTGCGATTGGCACCAATCCCTAAACCCACCGTCACAAGAATAATTAAACGTGGCGAGACTCCCGAACTGGGCTCGTAAATTTCAGTGACAAGTGAACCAGGCTCCACGTCTTTCGTGGTTTTGTCTGGTGGGGAAGGGCCCCTGCTCCCAGAGGAACGAATAGAGTGTACCTCCCAGCCTGCATGTGATGGCACCTCCCCTTTTATTTTGTGTGCCTTGTGTTTGTATGGAAGCAATCGCAATCTAGTGCATGGAACCAGACCACGGTAGGTTTGAAATGTATTTTGCATTTTTAAACTTAGCGTTAAAGTTGGTAATATATAGACTCTTTTGATGTTCAACCAGTATTTATGTGTTTGAAAACAGTCGTTTGCTCCGTGGGGGAAGCTCCTTATATTGGTCGTGTGAAGCCGTAGTTCTTAATTGGCCCAGTGGTCGTTTGCTCCGTGTGCGAAGCTCCTTATATTGTGTATGAAGACACCGTCCGTAATTGGCCCAGTGAATCCGAACGCATGGTTTGTGTGCTTTGGGGACGAGTGCTTCCATTCAGTGTGTCCCAGTCACTACCATTTTAAAACGTGCCGCTAGACAGGCCATGGGGAAAGATGGGGTAGCATAGCCTTTTAGCTAGTTGGGTGTCTCTGTACCACATTCTAGTCTGGGGAAGTTGGGTGCTCCAGCGACAGAGAGGGGCACCCTGACTGTGAATACATGATACTTTTATCTTACTTGATTTGACTTATTCTATGTGTGTATACTACTTGATACACGTTCAGTCACTACCACCACGGTAATTAAATAAAGTGTATCCCTTAGCTAGCTCTTTGGGCAGCATGCAATATCATTGGGAGAGATTTGGCTTTTGTATATCCTGATGTGTGACCTTCCACTACTTGACTGCAGTGAAGACTAATGGTGTGTGGCTTCCCTATTTATTCTTAGCAGATGTATTTATTCTTACTCCTGGGTGTAGTGCAATATTGTTTTTGAGTGTGGTGAAGAAATCTAATAAGTGTGCTATAGCAACCAGCCTCCCTCACTACTGAGATTGACATTAGCGCCTGAACATTTCCTCTGTATTCTGATGCTGCTATTGTTAAAGGGATTTAGCCCTGGAGGTAGTGAATGCTCACCCTATATTAGTGTATCTATTTTCCCCATTAACTGTATTGCTGTGTCTCATGCACAGTAGGCTCCATTTTTATTCATACGCTTGATAAAGATTAACAAAAGAGATCGTATAAAATAAACTATATAAGTAATTAGGTATATTTTATGCTCAAAAAATAGAAAATGATATTCTTTAATAATAATGCATTGGTACGAAGAACAATGGAATGGTTCACATATTATCATTTTCTCCCCAGAAAAATCAAGAATCAAAAATATTCACAGCCTTGTTATCAGTACTTTGTGGTTCCTCCCTTGGCCATTGTAACAGCAAGTAGTCACCTTCTGCAGTGTCGTACGAGGTTATGGAACTTCTTGGGGGGGATCCTCAACCATTCCTCCATGCAGAATTGTTCTAGTTCCTTCAGATTCTTGGGTTGATGTTTGTGGACTGCTTTTTTGAGTTCAAACCACAAATGTTCAAATGGATTCAGGTCTGGAGACAGAGATGGCCACATCAGGACAAGCAGGAGGTGCTTTTCAACATTACTTGCATTCTTTGGACGCCAAACATAACGCCGATGTGCATGTCCAAAAAGCTTGATTTGTAAATATAAAAATTGAGTCAAGCATGAATACTATATGTTTCTGAGTGTCAATGCATCACAATTTTACTTGTTTTTCTTTGTCTTTCTCAAACCAGGGGAAGAGGGGACCGTGGGGGTACAATCCTCAGGAGGTGCGAGGAGTTCTGGAAAAAATCAACTAGAGTCAGCTTGCTGTACGATAAATGTAATAACACATACACAACTCAAAAAACTTGCTTTCTTCTATGGTAATTAGCAGCGGTCCATTTTTGTGACATCCTTTCTGTTTGTTTGTGAAGGTTACAGATCAAACCCTTGGCCTCTGTAGTCTGATGAGTTGAAACACAAAAAGCGTCACATTGAAAATAGTGTTATAGAATCAGTTATAATATGAATCAGTGAAATTGTAAATGTAAAGTTTAAGTGTATATGCACATGGGGAGATATTGGAACTTGTAATTCATGAATTCAAGCATGGAGAGTACGGCAGGTGGTGAACTGTTAATAGCTTGCTGTACACATTTCTCAAAATATATTTTTGCCATTTGTAGTGTTTTCTGGATATGCTAAATGTAAAATAAAAATGTCCAAGCCATCAATGTACTAAGTTTTAGCTACATGCCTGGACATGTAGCCTACAGTATCAGTATATTATTATGCATTATACAGTCTACAACACTTCATGGATGTATACATCTGCAGCCCGCGAAGAGGATTTATGTCCTCCTTTGATGTTTTTTTAACACAGAATTGTCAATGTCTGGAACAGCTTGTCAGGTCAGGTAGTACCCAGGTAACACTTAGGCTATTCAAGTCCAGGCTAGATGCAGTACAAGAGTACACCAACCCCCATGAGTAAGATACAAAACCTTTTCCTTTTTTTCTTCTTTATTGTCTCTCTTTACTCTTAACTCCTTTGTTATGTGGGTGTTTCACGTAGTGGCTATGAGCTACTTAGATTAGATGCCTAGACTACGCCACTCAATACTGGGTGAGAGGACCCATCAGAATAAGTCAGACTTAACTCCGTGCACAAGAGTATTCAACTGAATGAACTAGATACAAAATTAGAAATATAATATAATCAGTCTTATCTTCCCATGTAACCTCAGGTATATGCACCCCTAGTCAAGGGGCACACTGATACCAAAATACCCCACTGGCACTTCAAATTAAGGGAGAGGGACAGGCAACTTAAATAAAATTACCAAAATGAATCCAAGAAATCCAAAACAATTATGAGAATGCAGAACACGGTAATTTAATTGATCAACAGTTCTAAACTGACCAAACATATTTTCTTTGAAAATGAACAAAAAATTCCATCTGAAGTTGGTGACAACAATCCCACGGAGGTGACAAAAATGATGAAAACAGCCCAGTTCTTTTCACAATAAATGTAGAATTGTATTACACCATTTAAAACACATGGGGAATCTTTCACTTGACATTTCATAACAATAAAAATCTGAAAATAGCCTACATTTTTATCACTTAAGTTTAGTTTCACCTGGCCGTGGAACTATTTTATTTACGACTAAATGAAATTGAACAAATAATTATTAACGAACGAAAGATGATGGCTTAATAAACAGTGCAGCAAATCTAACATGGAACATCATTCTGTTTAGTGAGAATTAGTGAGCTTCCTGAGCCAAATGGCCTCCCTCAGCAACCGTACACCTCGGTCACCTCCATGGGCTCACTGAAAAACATAAAAAACTGTCATTGGTAGATACTGTTACTGTGTTATTACTTAGTGTGTCTAATGGGCTTTAATGTGATTATTAAAAAAGAGGATTGTAATTTGAAAACTTTGCATGACATTTCCAAACATGAAATCATACCCTGTTTAATCAAAAGTGAGTCTGATCAATAAAAAGTATAGTGCTCTCTCTGACCTGAATAATTTAGACAATGGGCAAGAGGCGATGGACATGCTTGCCCTCTATGAAATCCATAACATCCGGGCCATGTTGAAGAGTTTGTGCGGCTTGATTGTAGAGGGGATGCCTTTCCATGGAGCTTTACAAGAATATCTGCAATTGGTAAGAAGCAAACATCCTTCCAGGTTTTGGATGAAAATGGGCTGTAGGACCATGGGGGTGCAGGAACTCCACTTTGACATCTTGATGCTCAGTGTTACAGCAATGGCCTTCACCAGCCACCAGTGTTTATCATACACCACCACTAGCCAGTCTCCATTTTCTACAGTATCAATGGTTCTCAGTGGTTGTGCCCTCAGGACCTCTCAGGGGCATCTGCTCCATCTCTTCCATCAATATGGCCAGAGGACTTATCCTCTTGGCCTCTGAAGCAGTGTATTGAACATCAGAGCTGTTATCTGTGCTGTTCCTCTGCTGCTCCACTGTTGCCGCTGTGCTTCCTTGTGCCATTCTGTTGGTCTCTGTCTGTGGAAGGTCTATTTGGGTTTTATTTTGAGCATGCTCTCTTTGCCGTATTTGCTTTCTCAGTTTGTCCCACACTTGTTTTACCTTTTTAAGTTTCTCTTTCAAATGTATGTAGTACATACATTTTTCGGACCTTGAAAGTACTTCACACAGTTACTTGAAAGTACTGCTAGTTACAAGTAAGGAACATTCTGGTAAAATATATTTGGATTGCTATGTTAGTGAGCATTCTCTTGCAACGTGTGTTTGTGTGGTTTCTGAAAAAACAAAGAATATTAAATGATTGTCTATTTAGATCAAATGCTATACAATATATATATACAGATATGTAACGCTGGAATTATAACAGACTGCAATTCAGTCATTCGCATGGTGTTCAGAATCATTCTACATAGAGGTACTCATCTTTGGTACTTTTGAGACCTCATAACAAATAATTAGCTATATCAGGTATGATACATTATTATATTAATGCATTGACATGGAAATGTAAATATAAGCTCTACAATAGTGGCTAGGCCATTATTATTTAAGTATCACTATTCAATAACATTATAGCTCTGCTTACAATTTACAAATGCCATTAATGAACCTGAAATAATATAGGGTAAAAGGAGAGAAAACAATGTGTGTAGATACTAAACAACAGAAATACATCAGTAATACAATTCTCGTAGTAAAACAAAAGTAGAGGAAAATCGTTGTCTTACTAATTAAACTCATAGGTGGATTCAGATGCTATGGGTGTTAATTGCATTGGTAATGTTTGCCTATGTTCTCATTCAAGGTCAATGTGGCTTTTTTGCCTAATTAGGCATATACCCAATTTATGAATTAACTGTGGCCTGTGTTTATGTAACAGCACCCCTGTTTTTGCATCTTAGAAGAAAATATACAAAGGTTTGTGGATAGTGTTTTAGAATGCTTTTGTCCACAGGATAGAGCGAAGTTACCTGTGCAGTTTTTGTGCACTTGTGACATATGCCTTGGGCTAGTTTTGTGAATTTGCGCGTCTAGGCATTCCATTTCACCTCCCTTTCACTGAGTGAGTTTCTTTTGTTTTTACTGCGGAGTACCATTTCTGTGTGGAAACTATCAATTTTGGTGCCGCTCGCCGCAGGAAGTGGCCACCAAACTTTCCTGTGAAGCAAATTCGGGCTCACGGTAAACTGTTTCCCTAAGTAGAGGGTCTGAGAATATCATTTAACCCCCATTTCATGAGCGTGTTTGTAATACGTCTTGGAGGCTCATTTTAAAGTTCAGCATATTCTGAGGATACATAGCTTTGGTCAGAAACTCGTTTTTGTTTCATAGTAATAAGCAATTATTCCTAAATAGATGTTTATTTGCATCAATATTCGCCGATTTCAAACAATTTTCTTTAGTATTGCTGTTCTAAATAGTTAAAATGCAGTTTACTTAAGGATGTAGTTGCACTTTTATTTTGACATTTGCTCTTCGACGACATCGGACTTTAAAACCTTAACCTTAAAGGTTTCACAATGCTTTGACGTGTTAACATTTGACATTGTATACTCGAAAGTCGATATTATATGAAGGGTCAGCACAATGGGTAAAGTGGTGGTTTATTTGGAAAGTGTCTATCTCGTTTTCTTTTATTTGTGCAGACATTGATTGTGAAAACTCTGTGGATTATTTCGCCTAGGGTGGCCAAGAGATTTTTGCTAAAGGTTGGCGAAAGAGTTACCATGACCCAGAACCCAAAGTTTAAGTTTGAAGACTGGGGACCTACGTTTGCTACGTGGACTTCTATAAAAACCTATTTAGGACACTTATGGATCTCTCTCGGGGAAGAAGCGTTTGTTGGAGACCGAGCACCTGACACACCAGTTGTCACATTGAACAGCAAGAAGACGAGAATTTCGAACTTTTTCAAAGGTAGTTGGCTAGCGTAGCCTATCTAAGTCAGTGTGCAATATAACGTAAGGTAGCTATACATGCTATGCGCGATAATAAGGCTATTTTCTGTAATTGTTCGCTAACGTGGTTAATCTTGTTTTCTGTCGTAGCTAACAGACCTCTGGTATTAAGCTTTGGAAGTTGTTCCTGACCTCCGTTTCTCTTCAAGCTTGACGAATTCAAGCAGCTTGTCAAGGACTTCGGTGCTGTGGCAGATTTCCTTATTGTGTACATCGCCGA
>JAINUG010001009.1:0-36327 GCA_029706075.1 Aldrovandia affinis
TTAAAACAAGTCGGAAACATGCTAACTGGCTATCCATTCAATTCAATGGCAGCGATAGCAGCGTGACATTTTCTAATGTAGCGGCGAATCTAAGCGGTTTAGTCAGGTAAAGCATCACTAGGTATTGGCTTTGACACGCCCCTCATTAACCAGGCCGTTTTCGGTTTAAATCGGTCAGAAAAGTCATTTAAAACAAGTCGGAAACATGCTAACTGGCTATCCATTCAATTCAATGGCAGCGATAGCATCAGTGTGACATTTTGTAATGTAGCGGCGAATCTAGCGGTTTAGTCAGTGTAAAGCTTCACTAGGTATTGGCTTTGACCGCCCCTCATTAACCAGGCCGTTTCCCAAAACAAATCGGTCGGAAAAGTAGTTTAAAACAAGTCGGAAACATGCTAACTGGCTATCCATTCAATTCAATGGCAGCGATAGCATCGGCGTGACATTTTGTAATGTAGCGGCGAATCTAGCGTTTAGTCAGTGTAAAGCATTGCTAGGTATTAGCTTTGACACGCCCCCTCATTAACCAGGCCGTTTTCCCGGTCCAAATCGGTCGGAAAAGTAGTTTAAAACAAGTCGGAAACATGCTAACTGGCTATCCATTCAATTCAATGGCAGCGATAGCAGCGGCGTGACATTTTCTAATGTAGCGGCGAATCTAGCGGTTTTTAGTCAGTGTAAAGCATCGCTAGGTATTGGCTTTGACACGCTCCCTCATTAACCAGGCCGTTTTCCCGGTCCAAATCTGTCGGAAAAGTCGTTTTTAAAACAAGTCGGAAACATGCTAACTGGCTATCCATTCAATTCAATGGCAGCGATAGCAGCGGCGTGACATTTTTCTAATGTAGCGGCGAATCTAGCGGTTTAGTCAGTGTAAAGCATCGCTAGGTATTGGCTTTGACATGCCCCCTCTTTAAAATTTGACCAAAAAAAAAAATATATATAAAATATATATATAAAGGAAAAAAATATATATAAAAAAATTACCAAAAATTTGACCAAAAAAATAATATATAAAATATATATATAAAGGAAAAAAATATATATAAAAAAATTACAAAAAAAATTTGACCAAAAAAATAATATATATAAAATATATATATAAAGGAAAAATATATATATAAAAAAATTACAAAAAATTTGACCAAAAAAATATTATATATAAAATATATATATAAAGGAAAAATATATATATATATTTAAAAAATGTACTAAAAAATGTGACCAAAAAAAAATAAATATATAAAATATATATATAAAGGAAAATGTGACAAAAAAATTATATATATATATATAAAGGAAATATATATATATATTTTACAAAAAATACAAAAAGGAGCAAGTCGGAAACATGCTAACTGGCCATCCATTCAATTCAATGGCAGCGATAGCATCGGTGTGACATTTTGTAATGTAGAGGCAAATCTAGCGGTTTAGTCAGTGTAAAGCATCGCTAGGTATTGGCTTTGACACGCCCCCTCATTAACCAGGCCATTTTCCCGGTCCAAATCGGTCGGAAAAGTCGTTTAAAACAAGTCGGAAACATGCTAACTGGCTATCCATTCAATTCAATGGCAGCGATAGCATGGCGTGACATTTTCTAATGTAGCGGCAAATCTAGCGGTTTAGTCAGTGTAAAGCATCGCTAGGTATTGGCTTTGATACTCCCCCTCATTAACCAGGCCGTTTTCCCGGTTTAAATCGGTCAGAAAAGTTGTTTAAAACAAGTCGGAACCATGCTAACTGGCTATCCATTCAATTCAATGGCAGCGATAGCATCGGCGTGACATTTTGTAATGTAGCGGCGAATCTAGCGGTTTAGTCAGTGTAAAGCATCACTAGGTATTGGCTTTGACACGCCCCTCATTAACCAGGCCGTTTTCCGGTCCAAATCGGTCGGAAAAGTACTTTAAAACAAGTCGGAAACATGCTAACTGGCTATCCATTCAATTCAATGGCAGCGATAGCATCGGCGTGACATTTTGTAATGTAGCGGCGAATCTAGCGGTTTAGTCAGTGTAAAGCATCGCTAGGTATTGGCTTTGACACGCCCCCTCATTAACCAGGCCGTTTTCCCGGTCCAAATCGGTCGGAAAAGTCGTTTAAAACAAGTCGGAAACATGCTTACTGGCTATCCATTCAATTCAATGGCAGCGATAGCAGCGGCGTGACATTTTCTAATGTAGCGGCGAATCTAGCGGTTTAGTCAGTGTAAAGCATCGCTAGGTATTGGCTTTGACATGCCCCTCATTAAAATTTGACCAAAAAAATATATGTATAAAATATATATAAAGGAAAAAAAAATATATATAAAAAAATTACCAAAAATTTGACCAAAAAAAAAAATATATATAAAATATATATATAAAGGAAAAATATATATATATATTTAAAAAATGTACTAAAAAAATGTGACAAAAAAAATAAATATATAAAATATATATATAAAGGAAAAATTTGACAAAAAAATAATATATATATAAAGGAAATATATATATATATTTTACAAAAAAATACAAAATAATTTGACCCAAAAAATATATAAAATATATATATAAAGGAAAAATATATATATATTAAAAAAAATTACAAAAAAATTTGACCAAAAAAACATATATATATATCAAATATATATATAAAGGAAAAATTTGACAAAAAAAAAAATATATATAATATATATATATAAAGGAAATATATATATATTTTTTTTAAATGACAAAAAAATTTTTAAAAAAAAACATATAAAATATATATATAAAGGAAAAATATATATATATAAAAATTACAAAAAAATTTGACCAAAAAAAATAAAATATATATATATAAAGGAAAAATAATATATATAAAAAAATTACCAAAACATTTGACCAAGAAAAAAATAATATATATAAAATGTATATATAAAGGAAAAATATATATATAAAAAAATTACAAAAAATTTGACCAAAAAAATAATATATATATAAAGGAAATATATATATATTTTACAAAAAATACAAAACAATTTGACCAAAAAAAAATATAAAATATATATATAAATGAAAAAAATATATATATAAAAAAATTACAAAAAATTTGAAAAAAAAAAAAAATATATATAAAATATATATATAAAGGAAAAATTTGACAAAAAAAATATAAATATAATATATATATATAAAAAAATATATATATATATATTTTTTAAATTACCAAAAATTTGACACAAAAAAACATATAAAATATATATATAAAGGAAAAAAATATATATAAAAAAATTACAAAAAATTAGACCAAAAAAATAATATATATAAAATATATATATAAAGGAAAATATATATATATATAAAAAAATTACTAAAAATTTGACAAAAAATATATATAAAATATACATATAAAGGAAAAATATATATATATATATTTAAAAAATGTACAAAAAAATGTGACCAAAAAAACTAAATATATAAAATATATATATAAAGGAAAAAAAATTTGACAAAAAAAAATATATATATATAAAGGAAATATATATATATATTTTACAAAAAAATACAAAACAATTTGACCCAAAAAAAATATAAAAAATATATATAAAGGAAAAAAATATATATATAAAAAAATTTCAAAATCTGACCAAAAAATATATATATAAAAAATATATATATAAAGGAAAAATTTGACAAAAATAAATAAAATATATAATATATATATAAAGGAAATATATATATATATATTTTTTAAATTACAAAAAATTTGACCCAAAAAAACATATAAAATATATATATAAAGGAAAAAAAAAAATATATATTTTAAAAAATGTACTAAAAAAATGTGATAAAAAAAAAATATATATCTAAAATAAATATATAAAGGAAAAAAATATATATAAAAAAATTTCCCAAAAAAAGTGACCAAAAAAAATATATATATATATATATAAAGGAAAAAATAATATATATTTAAAAAAAATTACCAAAAAATTTGACCAAGAAAAAAATATATATATATAAAATATATATATAAAGGAAAAATTTATATATAATAAAAATTACAAAAACATTTGACCAAAAAAATATATATAAAATATATATATAAAGGAAAAATATATATATATATAAAAAAATTACTAAAAAATTTGACAAAAAAATATATAAAATATATATATAAAGGAAAATATATATATATTAAAAAAAATTACAAAAAAATTTGACCAAAAAAAAAAATATATAAAATATATATATAAAGGAAAAATTTGACAACAAAAAAAAATATATATATATATATATAAAGGAAATATATATATATATATTTTTTAAATTACAAAAAATTTGACCCAAAAAAAATATAAAATATATATATAAAGAAAAAAAATATATATAAAAAAATTCCAAAAAAATTTGACCAAAAAAAAATATATATAAAATATATATATAAAGGAAAAATATATATATATATAAAAAAATTACTAAAAAATTTGACAAAAAAAATATATAAAATATATATATAAAGGAAAAATATATATATATTAAAAAAATTACAAAAAAATTTGATAAAAAAAAAATATATATAAAATATATATATAAAGGAAAAATTTGACAAAAAAAAAAATATATAATATATATATATAAAGGAAATATATATATATTTTTTTTTTCAATTACAAAAAATTTGACCCAAAAAAACATAAAATATATATATAAAGGAAAAAAATATATATATAAAAAAATTACAAAAAAATTTGACCAAAAAAAAATATATATAAAAATATATATAAAGGAAAAATTTAAAAAAAAAAAAAAAAAAATATATAATATATATATATATAAAGGAAATATATATATATTTTTAAATTACAAAAAAATTTGACCCAAAAAAACATATAAAATATATATATAAAGGGAAAAAAATATATATAAAATTAAAAAATTTGACCAAAAAGAATAATATATATAAAATATATATATAAAGGAAAAATATATATATATATTAAAAAAAATGTACTAAAAAATGTGACCAAAAAAATAAAAATATAAAATATATATATAAAGGAAAAATTTTACAAAAAATAATATATATATATAAAGGAAATATATATATATATTTTACAAAAAAATACAAAAAGGAGCAAGTCGGAACATGCTAACTGGCCATCCATTCAATTCAATGGCAGCGATAGCATCGGCATGACATTTTGTAATGTAGCGGCGAATCTAGCGGTTTAGTCAGTGTAAAGCATCGCTAGGTATTGGCTTTGACACTCCCTCTCATTAACCAGGCGTTTCCCGGTTTAAATCGGTCAGAAAAGTCGTTTAAAACAAGTCGGAAACATGCTAACTGGCTATCCATTCAATTAAATGGCAGCGATAGCATCGGCGTGACATTTTGTAATGTAGCGGCAAATCTAGCGGTTTAGTCAGTGTAAAGCATCGCTAGGTATTGGCTTTGATACTCCCCCTCATTAACCAGGCCGTTTTCCCGGTTTAAATCGGTCGGAAAAGTAGTTTAAAACAAGTCGGAAACATGCTAACTGGCTATCCATTCAATTCAATGGCAGCGATAGCATCGGCGTGACATTTTGTAATGTAGCGGCGAATCTAGCGGTTTAGTCAGTGTAAAGCATCACTAGGTATTGGCTTTGACACGCCCCCTCATTAACCAGGCCGTTTTCCCAAAACAAATCGGTCGGAAAAGTAGTTTAAAACAAGTCGGAAACATGCTAACTGGCTATCCATTCAATTCAATGGCAGCGATAGCAGTGACGTGACATTTTCTAATGTAGCGGCGAATCTAGCGGTTTAGTCAGTGTAAAGCATCACTAGGTATTGGCTTTGACACGCCCCCTCATTAACCAGGCCGTTTTCCGGTCCAAATCGGTCGGAAAAGTCGTTTAAAACAAGTTCGTATCCTGTCCCATCGGGTAGAATTGGCACTTAATGCTACTTTGTTATTGTAACTAGCTGGCTATAGTATCGCTGACGTCCAGCAGTTATTGGATTATATCGCTGCGTTGTAACTGTATTTCAAAGCTGATTGCGACTCAGCTGTTTTCTATCGTTTTTATTGTATCAGCCCGTGTTTGTTGTTGAGTGTTCCTTTAGTAGCCTTAGAAAGCGAACAGTTGTTAATTACTGGTGCATCTGTACCTCGGCTAGAACGGTCTTGTGGCGTGCTTGTAAAGTGTACTTATCCGGCGCTAGATTTTGTTTGCTTAGCCTCTGCGTTCGTATCCTGTCCCATCGGGTAGAATTGGCACTTAATGCTACTTTGTTATTGTAACTAGCTGGCTATAGTATCGCTGACGTCCAGCAGTTATTGGATTATATCGCTGCGTTGTAACTGTATTTCAAAGCTGATTGCGACTCAGCTGTTTTCTATCGGTTTTATTGTATCAGCCCGTGTTTGTTGTTGAGTGTTCCTTTAGTAGCCTTAGAAAGCGAACAGTTGTTAATTACTGTGCATTGTTGTCAGGTGGCACTCGCCACTTAGCGCCCAGCATCACTCGGCTATATTAGCAGCCATAGTTGTGGACAGCGGCAGCTTTCGCGGCAGCCTCCCGTCCTAGCCTCCCGGACGACTCGGCGGACAAAGACGGAGGAGTCTACCTGCAGGAGTCCACCGAGGGGGGCCAGCTAGGGAGTGCTCGCCGCACAGTAAGTATCATAGTTTTGTATCTCCCTGTTCTACTTCCTCTGCATCTAACACTACATGCTTCCTCCCTATCCCAGTCCATGTCTCCTCTTCTAGATTGCCTAGAAGGAGAGATTCTACCCACACCCATAATCTGTCCAACCTCATCCACCCTCCTAGATCTCCCGGTGTTGACGTGGTGGTAGCAGGCGGACTATGGAACTGCCAGTCCGCTGTCCGGAAGGCCGATTTCATCTCGGCCCAGGCCTCGCTACTCTCCCTGCAGTTCCTGGCGCTTACGGAGACCTGGATCACTCCGCAAAACACGGCCACCCCTGCTGCTCTCTCTGCCGCCTACATCTTCTCCCACACTCCACGACCCTCAGGTAGAGGTGGAGGGACAGGTATACTCATTTCCCCCCTGTGGAAATTTGGTATTGTTCCTCTTCCTCACTTCTCACCCTCCTCCTTTGAATTTCATGCTGTCACTGTCACTGTTCCATGTAAACTGCACATCATTGTTCTTTATCGCCCTCCAGGTCCACTGGGGAGTTTCCTAGATGAGATGGATGCCCTACTCAGTGCCTTCCCTGAGGACGGCACTCCCGTCTTACTCCTCGGGGACTTCAACCTGCAGCTAGAGACCTCCCAGGCCTCTGCATTCCTCCCCCTCCTTCAGTCCTTTGACTTCACCATGGCTGAATCCCCATCCACCCACAAGGCCGGCAACCAACTGGACCTGGTCTTCACCAGGAACTGTGCCTCACCCAACATTACGGTATCGCCTCTACATGTGTCTGACCATTCCTTTCTGTCTTTCTCCCTCCCCCTCCCCTCTGTCCCTAAACCATCCTCACCTGCTCCCACTGTCCTTGTCCGTCGCAACGTCGCTCTCTCTCACCCGCTGCCCTGTCAGCTACTGTCCTATCTTCCCTTCCCCCTGCTGATGCCTTCTCTCAGCTACCTGCTGAAGTAGCATCATCCACCCTACTTTCCTCTCTCTCCTCCTCCTTTGACTTACTCTGTCCTCTATCCGCTAAACCCGCTCGTCTCCGCCCCCCGCGCCCCTGGCTAACCGATTCCATTCGGGCTAACCGTCTGAAGCTGCGTGCGGCAGAAAGGAAATGGAGAAAATCCAAATCCCCTGCAGCTCTGTCTGACTTCCACATACTCCTGGCTTCCTTCTCCGCTAACCTCTCCTCTGCTAAGTCTGCATTCTTCCTTTCTAAGATTCAATCCTCTGTTTCCAACCCACGTAAACTCTATGCTACATTTTCCTCTCTCCTCACCCCTCCTCCTCCCCCACCCCCTCCTCTATAACCGCAGATGACTTCTCATCCTTCTTTCACGAGAAGGTTGAGGTCATTCGCAACTCCTTCCCCCTACCCCCCTCCCTCTCCCATCCCGCTACCTAAACCTCCCACCTCTCTGTCCTCCTTCTCACCCCTCCCTGACTCGGACATCCTTCAACTTGTTCTCTCCCACCGTCCCACCACCTGCCCTCTTGATCCCATTCCTTCCCCCCTCTTCCAGTCCATTGCTATGGACATCCTCCCCTTTGTCTCTAATGTCATTAACTCCTCTCTTTCCTCTGGCTCTGTCCCCTCCTCCCTCAAATGCGCCCAGGTTGTCCCCCTCCTCAAAAAACCCTCTCTGAATCCTGCTGTCATCTCTAACTACCGACCTGTCTCTCTCCTCCCTTTCCTCTCCAAAACGTTAGAGCGGGCTGTCTATAATCAACTGTCTGCTCATCTCTTACAGAACGACCTGCTTGATCCCAACCAATCTGGGTTCAGAGCCGGCCACTCCACAGAGACTGCTCTCCTTGCGGTCTCTGAGGCTCTTCACGTCGCTAAGTCCCGATCCCTTAGCTCCGTCCTCCTCCTCCTTGACCTGTCGGCGGCATTCGACACCGTGGACCACCGGATCCTGCTCTCATCTCTCGTCGAGATGGGAATCTCTGGATCTGTGCTGACATGGTTTGAGTCCTACCTGGCTGACCGGTCCTACCAGGTGGCCTGGAGAGGATCCCTCTCCTCTCCCGCACCCTCTCTACCGGTGTCCCGCAGGGCTCGGTGCTAGGCCCTGTCCTATTTTCTCTGTACACCAAGTCACTTGGCTCTGTTATTTCTGCTCATGGTTTTTCCTATCACTGTTATGCTGATGACACTCAACTGTTTCTCTCCTTCCCTCCATCTGATACCCAGGTCCCGGCACGGATCTCTGCATGCCTGGCTGACATCTCCGCATGGATGTCCACCCACCACCTGAAGCTGAACCTGGGGAAGACAGAGCTGCTCTTCCTCCCAGCGAAGGGCTCCCCGATGATTGATGCGTCAATTACCGTGGAAGGCTCCATAGTGTCTCCGTCCCAGTCTGCCAGGAGTCTCGGGGTAACCTTGGACAACCAGCTGTGCTTCTCGAGCCATATTGCAGCGATCTCCCGGACCTGCCGTTTCTCCCTCCACAACATCCGGAGGATCAGACCGTTCCTCACCCAAGAGGCCACTCAACTCCTGGTCCAGGCCCTGGTGATCTCACGTCTGGACTACTGCAATTCCTTGCTGGCAGGCCTTCCGGCCTGTGCCATCAAGCCACTGCAACTAGTCCAGAACGCTGCTGCTCGCCTGGTGTTCAACCAGCCGAAGTTCACCCACGTCACCCCTCTACTCTCCTCTCTGCATTGGCTCCCCATCGCAGCACGCATCAGATTCAAGTCACTGGTGCTTGCTTTTCAAGCGGCCAGAGGTACTGCTCCCCCATACCTCCAGTCACTCATCACGCCCTACACCCCGTCCAGACCCCTCCGCTCCGCCTCCGCTGGCAGACTGACTGCCCCATCCCTCCGGGCGCCTGGCAGCCGCTCCTCGCGGTCTCGCCTCTTCTCTGTCCTGGTCCCTCGATGGTGGAACGACCTCCCGCAATCGGTCAGGACTGCGGAATCACTTCCAATCTTCCGCAAGAGACTCAAAACCCACCTCTTCAGACTCCACTACCACTGAACACTGTCCATCTAGTCAATCTGTCATCACCACTGTTTACTTGTTCAAAAAAAAAAAAAAAAAAAAAAAACCCACTAACCTTTTCTTTCCCAATGTTACAGGTATGATACGCAGATGCCTGCAATGATGTCTTTTGCCGTTTTACTGCACTGATCTTGTACGCTAACTTTGATTGTTCTCACCTTGTATTAATGCACATCTTGTAAGTCGCTCTGGATAAGAGCGTCTGCTAAATGCTTAAAATGTAAAATGTAAAATGTAAGTCGGAAACATGCTAACTGGCTATCCATTCAATTCAATGGCAGCGATAGCAGTGGCGTGACATTTTCTAATGTAGCGGCGAATCTAGCGGTTTAGTCAGTGTAAAGCATCGCTAGGTATTGGCTTTGACACGCCCCTCATTAACCAGGCCGTTTTCCCGGTCCAAATCGGTCGGAAAAGTCGTTTTAAAACAAGTCGGAAACATGCTAACTGGCTATCCATTCAATTCAATGGCAGCGATAGCATCGGCGTGACATTTTCTAATGTAGCGGCGAATCTAGCGGTTTAGTCAGTGTAAAGCATCACTAGGTATTGGCTTTGACACGCCCCCTCATTAACCAGGCCGTTTTCCCGGTCCAAATCGGTCGGAAAAGTCGTTTAAAACAAGTCGGAAACATGCTAACTGGCTATCCATTCAATTCAATGGCAGCGATAGCATCGGCATGACATTTTGTAATGTAGCGGCGAATCTAGCGGTTTAGTCAGTGTAAAGCATCACTAGGTATTGGCTTTGACACGCCCCCTCATTAACCAGGCCGTTTTCCCAAAACAAATCGGTCGGAAAAGTAGTTTAAAACAAGTCGGAAACATGCTAACTGGCTATCCATTCAATTCAATGGCAGCGATAGCATAGGCGTGACATTTTCTAATGTAGCGGCAAATCTAGCGGTTTAGTCAGTGTAAAGTCGCTAGGTATTGGCTTTGATACTCCCCTCATTAACCAGGCCGTTTTCCCGGTTTAAATCGATCAGAAAAGTCGTTTAAAACAAGTCGGAAACATGCTAACTGGCTATCCATTCAATTCAATGGCAGCGATAGCATCGGCGTGACATTTTTGTAATGTAGCGGCGAATCTAGCGGTTTAGTCAGTGTAAAGCTTCACTAGGTATTGGCTTTGACACGCCCCCTCATTAACCAGGCCGTTTTCCCGGTCCAAATCGGTCGGAAAAGTAATTTAAAACAAGTCGGAAACATGCTAACTGGCTATCCATTCAATTCAATGGCAGCGATAGCATCGGCGTGACATTTTGTAATGTAGCGGCGAATCTAGCGGTTTAGTCAGTGTAAAGCATCACTAGGTATTGGCTTTGACACGCCCCTCATTAACCAGGCCGTTTTCCCAAAACAAATCGGTCGGAAAAGTAGTTTAAAACAAGTCGGAAACATGCTAACTGGCTATCCATTCAATTCAATGGCAGCGATAGCATAGGCGTGACATTTTCTAATGTAGCGGCAAATCTAGCGGTTTAGTCAGTGTAAAGCATCGCTAGGTATTGGCTTTGACACTCCCCCTCATTAACCAGGCCGTTTTCCCGGTCCAAATCGGTCGGAAAAGTAGTTTAAAACAAGTCGGAAACATGCTAACTGGCTATCCATTCAATTCAATGGCAGCGATAGCATCGGCGTGACATTTTGTAATGTAGCGGCGAATCTAGCTGTTTAGTCAGTGTAAAGCTTCACTAGGTATTGGCTTTGACACGCCCCCTCATTAACCAGGCCGTTTTCCCGGTTTAAATCAGTCGGAAAAGTCGTTTAAAACAAGTCGGAAACATGCTAACTGGCTATCCATTCAATTCAATGGCAGCGATAGCATCGGCGTGACATTTTGTAATGTAGCGGCGAATCTAGCGGTTTAGTCAGTGTAAAGCATCACTAGGTATTGGCTTTGACACGCCCCCTCATTAACCAGGCCGTTTTCCCAAAACAAATCGGTCGGAAAAGTAGTTTAAAACAAGTCGGAAACATGCTAACTGGCTATCCATTCAATTCAATGGCAGCGATAGCAGTGGCGTGACATTTTCTAATGTAGCGGCGAATCTAGCGGTTTAGTCAGTGTAAAGCATCGCTAGGTATTGGCTTTGACACTCCCCCTCATTAACCAGGCTGTTTTCCCGGTTTAAATCGTCAAAGTAGTTTAAAACAAGTCGGAAACATGCTAACTGGCTATCCATTCAATTCAATGGCAGCGATAGCATCGGCGTGACATTTTGTAATGTAGCGGCGAATCTAGCGGTTTAGTCAGTGTAAAGCATCACTAGGTATTGGCTTTGACACGCCCCCTCATTAACCAGGCCGTTTTCCCGGTCCAAATCGGTCGGAAAAGTAGTTTAAAACAAGTCGGAAACATGCTAACTGGCTATCCATTCAATTCAATGGCAGCGATAGCATCGGCGTGACATTTTGTAATGAATCTAGCGGTTTAGTCAGTGTAAAGCATCACTAGGTATTGGCTTTGACACGCCCCCTCATTAACCAGGCCGTTTTCCCGGTCCAAATCGGTCGGAAAAGTAGTTTAAAACAATCGGAAACATGCTAACTGGCTATCCATTCAATTCAATGGCAGCGATAGCATCGGCGTGACATTTTGTAATGTAGCCGAATCTAGCGGTTTAGTCAGTGTAAAGCATCACTAGGTATTGGCTTTGACATGCCCCCTCATTAACCAGGCCGTTTTCCCAAAACAAATCGGTCGGAAAAGTAGTTTAAAACAAGTCGGAAACATGCTAACTGGCTATCCATTCAATTCAATGGCAGCGATAGCAGCGACGTGACATTTTCTAATGTAGCGGCGAATCTAGAGGTTTAGTCAGTGTAAAGCATCGCTAGGTATTGGCTTTGACACTCCCCTCATTAACCAGGCCGTTTTCCCGGTCCAAATCGGTCGGAAAAGTAGTTTAAAACAAGTCGGAAACATGCTAACTGGCTATCCATTCAATTCAATGGCAGCGATAGCATCGGCGTGACATTTTGTAATGTAGCGGCGAATCTAGCGGTTTAGTCAGTGTAAAGCTTCACTAGGTATTGGCTTTGACACGCCCCCTCATTAACCAGGCCGTTTTCCCGGTCCAAATCGGTCGGAAAAGTAATTTAAAACAAGTCGGAAACATGCTAACTGGCTATCCATTCAATTCAATGGCAGCGATAGCATCGGCGTGACATTTTGTAATGTAGCTGCGAATCTAGCGGTTTAGTCAGTGTAAAGCATCACTAGGTATTGGCTTTGACATGCCCCCTCATTAACAAATCCGTTTTCCCAAAACAAATCGGTCGGAAAAGTAGTTTAAAACAAGTCGGAAACATGCTAACTGGCTATCCATTCAATTCAATGGCAGCGATAGCAGCGATGTGACATTTTCTAATGTAGTGGCGAATCTAGCGAATCTGACACTCCCCCTCATTAACCAGGCTGTTTTCCCGGTTTAAATCGGTCAGAAAAGTCGTTTAAAACAAGTCGGAAACATGCTAACTGGCTATCCATTCAATTCAATGGCAGCGATAGCATCGGCGTGACATTTTGTAATGTAGCGGCGAATCTAGCGGTTTAGTCAGTGTAAAGCTTCACTAGGTATTGGCTTTGACACGCCCCTCATTAACCAGGCCGTTTTCCCGGTCCAAATCGGTCGGAAAAGTAGTTTAAAACAAGTCGGAAACATGCTAACTGGCTATCCATTCAATTCAATGGCAGCGATAGCATCGGCGTGACATTTTGTAATGTAGCGGCGAATCTAGCGGTTTAGTCAGTGTAAAGCATCACTAGGTATTGGCTTTGACACGCCCCCTCATTAACCAGGCCGTTTTCCCGGTCCAAATCGGTCGGAAAAGTCATTTAAAACAAGTCGGAAACATGCTAACTGGCTATCCATTCAATTCAATGGCAGCGATAGCAGCGGCGTGACATTTTCTAATGTAGCGGCGAATCTAGCGGTTTAGTCAGTGTAAAGCATCACTAGGTATTGGCTTTGACATGCCACCTCATTAAAATTTGACCAAAAAAAAAAAAAAATATATAAAATAAATATATAAAGGAAAAAAATATATATATAAAAAAATTTACAAAAAAGTGACCAAAAAAAAAATATATATATATATATAAAGGAAAAAATATATATTTAAAAAAATTACCAAAAAATTTGACCAAGAAAAAAAATATATATAAAATATATATATAAAGGAAAAATATATATATATAAAAAATTACAAAAAAATTTGACCAAAAAAAAAATATATATAAAATATATATATAAAGGAAAAAAAATAAATATATAAAAAAATTACTAAAAAATTTGACAAAAATATATATAAAATATATATATAAAGGAAAAATATATATATATATTTAAAAAATGTACTAAAAAAATGTGACCAAAAAAAAAAAAAATATATATAAAATATATATATAAAGGAAAAATTTGACAAAAAAAAAAATATATATAAATAAATATATATATATATATTTTCCAAAAAAATACAAAAAAATTTGACCCAAAAAATATATAAAATATATATATAAAGGAAAAAAATATATATATAAAAAAATTACAAAAAAATTTGACCAAAAAAAAATATATATATAAAATATATATATAAAGGAAAAATTTGACAAAAAAAAAAATATATATAATATATATATATAAAGGAAATATATATATATATATTTTTTAAATTACAAAAAAATTTGACCCCAAAAAACATATAAAATATATATATAAAGGAAAAAAATATATATATAAAAAAAAATTACAAAAAGATTTGACCAAAAAAATAATATATATAAAATATATATATAAAGGAAAAATATATATATAAAAAAATTACTAAAAAATTTGACAAAAATACATATTGTAGGGGATACATATATACGTAATTCACACACATAAGTCACATGGGTTTTGAGGTGATAAGTTGAAGAGATGACGGCGCAGCGGATGACGTTAGCACTCTGCGCCCTTTGTAACTAGGAAGTGGTAAAATGAGTAAAGCCGGCTGGATGCCGAAAGTTACAGCAAACCGTCTTTTGTTGTTATTTAGCATGCGCTAAACTGGTGACCCCGACGTTCTAAAAAAGAAGCTAATTGAGCAAAAATGATGAACGCTGTTTCTCTGAAGCTGCCCGAATTTTGGGAACAACATGCAGCAGTGTGGTTCGCCCAAGCAGAGGCTCAATTCGCCTTACGGGATATCTCCGCCGACACGACCAAGTATTATTACGTTGTTGCAGCCCTCAATGGCTCCACCGCAACGCGAGCAATCAGCATACTGGAAAGTCCTCCAGCTCAAGATAAGTACGCTACATTGAAGGCTTATCTTTTAAGAACGTTTGGACTGTCGGAGACTGAGAGAGCTCGCCGTTTGCTTTCGCTTCCCGGTCTCGGCGATGCGCGCCCATCCGAGCTAATGGATCACATGTTGGCACTTTTGGGTGAGCACAAACCATGTTTTTTGTTCAGAGAACTGTTTTTGCAGCAATTGCCAGAACACGTACGCACGGCACTAGCCAACACACCGTTAAAGGACTATAGAGAATTGGCTCATGTTGCTGATGAATACCAGTCAGCAGCGATGAAAAGCACAGTAGCAGGGCCTGCCACTATGTCCATTAACCTGGTGATGAGAAATGCAGCACAGCGGCACACCACGCAGCCTGCCACAACCGCGCGCCGACCGAATACACACGGAATGTGTTACTACCATGCACGCTTTGGGGCAGAGGCAAGTAAGTGTCGCCCACCATGCAGTTTTAGCGGGGCTAGCAGCGCACAGATAGTTAGCACCGTAGCCGCTAAAAGTTCAAACTGTTTGCTGTTCATAATGGACACTTTAACAGGACGACGTTTCCTGTGTGATACTGGGGCACAGGTCAGTGTCCTGCCCGTGTCGCTGGTGGACAGACAGTTGGGAAAAGTGGGCCCCACACTCGAGGCTGCCAATGGTAGTAGGATATGCACATTTGGAAAACGCACGGTTCCTCTTTGTCTCAGCGGACGCCTTTTCACATGGGAGTTTGTGCTGGCAGATGTGGACAGGCCCCTGCTCGGTGCCGATTTTTTATGCACCAACGGGCTATTGGTGGACGTCAGGAACCGTCAGCTCGTCGACGCAAAGGACTTTAATTCCTTACCCTGTACGCGGAGCAGTTTCCCTACGACCACGCTGTCCAGTGCACTCACAAGCACATGCGAGTTTGCGCGTCTGTTGGCTGAGTTTCCCGACCTGGTTAAGCCCACGTTTTCCACAGCTGCGGTTAAACATGGAGTCGTTCACCACATTTCGATGTCTGGACCTCCAGTGCACGCCCGTTCTCGACGACTAAACCCAGCTAAGTTGGCAACAGCTAAAGGAGAGTTCGCCAACATGGAGAAACTGGGCATAGTGCATCGCTCTAACAGCCCCTGGGCCTCCCCTCTCCATATGGTGCCCAAATCAGACGGTGGTTGCCGCCCATGTGGGGATTATCGCAGGCTCAACGACGCCACCATCCCTGACCGCTACCCGGTTCCCCACGTACAGGATTTCTCAGCCCGGCTGGCTGGAAAGACTGTTTTCTCAAAGGTGGACCTTATCCGGGGATATCATCAGGTGCCGGTCAATGCAGAGGACATCCCCAAGACGGCCGTTATAACACCCTTCGGCCTGTTCGAATTCCTGAGGATGCCATTTGGATTAAAAAATGCCGCTCAGACTTTCCAAAGGATGATGGACTCAGTCTTGAGGGATTTCGATTTCCTGTTTGTGTACTTGGATGACATTTTGATCGCAAGTGTCTCCAGGGAGCAGCACCTGACCCACCTGCGATTCTTGTTCGACCGCCTCAGTCAGCACGGGCTGATAATAAACCCGGCAAAGTGCCAGTTTGGATTGTCCACTTTAGATTTTCTGGGTCATCGCATCGCACCTGACGGTGCGGTGCCACTGCCCTCAAAAGTGGCAACAATATTGGAATTTCCCCGCCCACGGACCACCAGGGCCCTGCAGGAGTTCCTGGGGATGGTCAATTTTTACAACCGGTTTATCCCACACGCGGCTGCGCTCATGCGTCCCCTGTACGGCGCACTCAGAGGCAAGACCGGGAACGCTCAAGTCGATTGGGGGGAGGAAATGACCGCAGCTTTTGACAGCGCTAAGCAAGTACTGGCAGAAGCAACCATGCTGTCGCACCCGGTCCCGGATGCACCGATAGCCCTCACCACTGACGCCTCTGACTACGCTGTCGGGGCTGTGCTAGAACAGCTGGTGAAAGGAACCTGGCGCCCTCTGGCCTTCTTTAGTAAGCAGCTCCGCCCTAACGAAAAAAAATACAGTGCTTTTGATCGGGAGTTGCTGGGCCTCTACTTAGCCATCCGGCACTTTCGGTTTTCATTGGAGGGCCGTGACTTTCCAGCATACGTAGACCACAAGCCTTTAGTTTTCGCCATGGCAAAAGCCGCAGAACCGTGGTCTGCGCGACAGCAGCGCAATTTGGCCTATATATCAGAGTTTACGACAGACATTAGGCACATTGAGGGGAAAGCTAACGCCGTCGCTGATTGCCTTTCCAGGCCCTCTGTTAATGCTGTGCATCTGGGGATCGACATTGTGCGCATGGCAGCCAACCAGCAAGCCGACCCAGAGGTGCAGGCCTACAGAACGGCTATATCCGGTTTGAAGTTGGCTGACATCAAGCTGGATGGGGCTGGAGCCTCACTACTGTGCGATGTCTCAACAGGACAACCACGCCCGGTAGTACCCGCACAGTGGAGGCGAGGGGTGTTTGACTCTGTCCACAGCCTCTCACACCCTGGGCAAAAGGCATCACAGAGGCTTGTCTCCTCAAAATACGTGTGGCACGGATTGAAGAAGGATGTCCGGGAATGGGCTGCGGGGTGCATGGAGTGCCAGCGGGCCAAGATACATCGCCACGTCAAAGCGCCATTGGCGGTTTTTGAGGTCCCGGAGCGCCGCTTTGACCATGTTAACGTGGACATCGTCGGCCCCTTACCTCCCTCCTGTGGGTTCACCCACCTGCTGACTATGGTGGACAGGACAACGAGGTGGCCGGAAGCTGTGCCCCTGGCTTCCACAACAACGGCGGACATGGCGCGGGCTTTCATTGATACCTGGGTTGCCCGTTTTGGCACACCCTCAGATTTGTCATCTGACCGCGGTTCCCAGTTTACATCGGAGTTGTGGGCGGAGGTGGCCCGAGCACTAGGGGTACGGCTGCACCATACCACGGCGTTTCACCCACAAGCTGTGAGCGTTTCCATAGATCCATGAAGGCCGCACTAAGGGCCAGCCTGAAAGACGACAGCTGGACGGACCGTCTTCCGTGGGTACTGCTGGGACTGCGTACTGCCCCGAAGGAAGATTTGCAGTCCTCATCGGCTGAACTGGTGTTTGGCCAGGCACTGCGGGTCCCTGGAGACTTCATCCCCGAACCCACGACCCCTTGGGTTGTCTCTAGCCAACGCCCAGCTCTCCTTAACAAGGCCAACGCTTCAAGCCGGTTCCCACCTCGCAACATGGGCTGCCACGGGCCTGGATCCCAACTGACATGTCAACGGCTCAGTATGTATTTATTCGTCACAACGCCCACCGGAGCCCGTTGAAACCCCCGTATGACGGCCCCTTCCGGGTCAAGGAAACAGGGGACAAGACCTTCATCGTGGATGTCGGTGGCAAGCCCGAGCGTATCACGGTGGACCGTCTTAAGCCCGCCCATCAAGCTTTGGACCAGCCTGTGGTCCTAGCCACTGCTCCTAGGAGAGGCCGCCCACCGTCCATCAGACCAACAAGGGCTGCCCAGGTTCCCTCCCCTG
The DNA here is from genome assembly GCA_029706075.1 of Aldrovandia affinis. NCBI lineage: Eukaryota > Metazoa > Chordata > Actinopteri > Notacanthiformes > Halosauridae > Aldrovandia > Aldrovandia affinis. The sequence goes on from JAINUG010001009.1 coordinate 18,449, forward strand.
ACGTGGCGCCGCAGACAACTGCTGCCACCCTACCTCGCACCAGGGTGGGAAGAGAGATCAAGGCCCCAGTCAAGCTAATGTTGCCGGTGTTTGTGAATTCTGGGGGGGCCTGTGTAGGGGATACATATATACGTAATTCACACACATAAGTCACATGGGTTTTGAGGTGATAAGTTGAAGAGATGACGGCGCAGCGGATGACGTTAGCACTCTGCGCCCTTTGTAACTAGGAAGTGGTAAAATGAGTAAAGCCGGCTGGATGCCGAAAGTTACAGCAAACCGTCTTTTGTTGTTATTTAGCATGCGCTAAAATATAAAATATATATATAAAGGAAAAAAAATATATATTTAAAAAAATACAAAAAAATTTGACCAAAAAAAATAAATATATAAAATATATATATAAAGGAAAAATTTGACCAAAAAAAAAAAAAAAAAATATATATATTTAAAAAAATGTACTAAAAAAATGTGACCAAAAAAAATAAATATATAAAATATATATATATAAAGAAAAATTTGACAAAAAAAAAATATATATATATATAAAGGAAATATATATATATATATTTTACAAAAAAATACAAAAAAATTTATTAAAAAAAAATATATAAAATATATATATAAAGGAAAAAAAATATATATAAAAAAATACAAAAAAATTTGACCAAAAAAAAATATATATATAAAATATATATATAAAGGAAAAATTTGAAAAAAAAAATATATATAATATATATATATGAAGGAAAATATATATATTTTTTTTTAAATTACAAAAAATTTGACCCCAAAAAAACATATAAAATATATATATAAAGGAAAAACATATATATAAAAAAAATTACAAAAAAATTTGACCAAAAAAAAATAATATATATATAAATAAAAAAAAAATATATATAAAAAAATTACCAAAAAATTTGACCAAGAAAAAAAAATAATATATAAAATATATATATATAAAGGAAAAATATATATAAAAAAATTACCAAAAAATTTGACCAAAAAAATAATATATATAAAATATATATATAAAGGAAAAAAATATATATATATAAAAAAATTACTAAAAAATTGACAAAAAAATATATAAAATATATATATATAGGAAAAAAATATATATATATTTAAAAAAAAATTTACTAAAAAATGTGACCAAAATAAATAAATATATAAAATATATATATAAAGGAAAAATTTGACAAAAAAAAAAATATATATATATAAAGGAAATATATATACATCCATCCATCCATCCATTTAAAAAAGCCGCTTATTCCTGGTCAGGGTCGCGGGGGTGCTGGATATCCCAGCATGCGTTATATATAGAGGCAGGAATACACCCTGGACAGGTCGCCAATCCATCACAAACACCATTCACTCACACACGCATACCTACGGGCAATTTAGACTCTCCAATTATATAAAGAAAAAAAAAATAATATATATAAAATGTATATATAAAGGAAAAATATATATATTAAAAAAATTACAAAAAAATTTGACCAAAAAAAAAAATATATATAAAATATATATATAAAGGAAAAATATATATATATAAAAATTACTAAAAAATTTGACAAAAAATATATATAAAATATATATATAAAGGAAAAATATATATATATATTTAAAAAATGTACTAAAAAAATGTGACCAAAATAAATAAATATATAAAATATATATATAAAGGAAAAATTTGACAAAAAAAAAAATATATATATAAAGTAGTTTAAAACAAGTCGGAAACATGCTAACTGGCTATCCATTCAATTCAATGGCAGCGATAGCATCGGCGTGACATTTTCTAATGTAGCGGCAAATCTAGCGGTTTAGTCAGTGTAAAGCATCGCTAGGTATTGGCTTTGACACTCCCCCTCATTAACCAGGCCGTTTTCCCGGTCCAAATCGGTCAGAAAAGTAGTTTAAAACAAGTCGGAAACATGCTAACTGGCTATCCATTCAATTCAATGGCAGCGATAGCATCGGCGTGACATTTTGTAATGTAGCGGCGAATCTAGCGGTTTAGTCAGTGTAAAGCATCACTAGGTATTGGCTTTGACACGCCCCCTCATTAACCAGGCCGTTTTCCCGGTCCAAATCGGTCGGAAAAGTAGTTTAAAACAAGTCGGAAACATGCTAACTGGCTATCCATTCAATTCAATGGCAGCGATAGCAGCGGCGTGACATTTTCTAATGTAGCGGCGAATCTAGCGGTTTAGTCAGTGTAAAGCATCGCTAGGTATTGGCTTTGACACTCCCCCTCATTAACCAGGCCGTTTTCCCGGTCCAAATCGGTCAGAAAAGTCGTTTAAAACAAGTCGGAAACATGCTAACTGGCTATCCATTCAATTCAATGGCAGCGATAGCATCGGGCGTGACATTTTCTAATGTAGCGGCGAATCTAGCGGTTTAGTCAGTGTAAAGCATCGCTAGGTATTGGCTTTGACATGCCCCCTCATTAAAAATTTGACCAAAAAAAAAAAAATATATATAAAATAAATATATAAAGGAAAAAATATATATATAAAAAAATTTACAAAAAAGTGACCAAAAAAAAAAATATATATATATATAAAGGAAAAATAATATATATAAAAAAATTACAAAAAATTTGACCAAGAAAAAAAAATATATATAAAATATATATATAAAGGAAAAATATATATATAAAAAAATTACAAAAAAATTTGACCAAAAAAATAATATATATAAAAATATATAAAGGAAAAATATAAATAAAAAAAAAAAATATATATATAAAAAAATTACTAAAAAATTGACAAAAAATATATAAAATATATATATAGGAAAAAAATATATATATATATTTAAAAAAATGTACTAAAAAAAATGTGACCAAAATAAATAAATATATAAAATATATATATAAAGGAAAAATTTGACAAAAAAAAAAATATATATATATAAAGGAAATATATATACATATTTTACAAAAAATACAAAAAGGAGCAAGTCGGAAACATGCTAACTGGCCATCCATTCAATTCAATGGCAGCGATAGCATCGGCGTGACATTTTGTAATGTAGCTGCGAATCTAGCGGTTTAGTCAGTGTAAAGCATCGCTAGGTATTGGCTTTGACACGCCCCCTCATTAACCAGGCCGTTTTCCCGGTCCAAATCGGTCGGAAAAGTAGTTTAAAACAAGTCGGAAACATGCTAACTGGCTATCCATTCAATTCAATGGCAGCGATAGCAGCTGCGTGACATTTTCTAATGTAGCGGCGAATCTAGCGGTTTAGTCAGTGTAAAGCATCGCTAGGTATTGGCTTTGACACTCCCCCTCATTAACCAGGCCGTTTTCCCGGTCCAAATCGGTCGGAAAAGTAGTTTAAAACAAGTCGGAAACATGCTAACTGGCTATCCATTCAATTCAATGGCAGCGATAGCATCGGCGTGACATTTTGTAATGTAGCGGCGAATCTAGCGGTTTAGTCAGTGTAAAGCATCACTAGGTATTGGCTTTGACACGCCCCCTCATTAACCAGGCCGTTTTCCCGGTCCAAATCGGTCGGAAAAGTAGTTTAAAACAAGTCGGAAACATGCTAACTGGCTATCCATTCAATTCAATGGCAGCGATAGCATCGGCGTGACAAATCTATGTGTAAAACTGGTTTATCGGTCCAAATCATTAAAAGTCGTTTAAAAAAGTCGGAAACATGCTAACTGGCTATCCATTCAATTCAATGGCAGCGATAGCAGCGGCGTGACATTTTCTAATGTAGCGGCGAATCTAGCGGTTTAGTCAGTGTAAAGCATCGCTAGGTATTGGCTTTCACATGCCCCCTCATTAAAATTTGACCAAAAAAAAATATATATATAAAATAAATATATAAAGGAAAAAATATATATAAAAAAATTTACAAAAAAAGTGACCAAAAAAAAAAAAATATATATATATATATATAAAAAAATAATATATAAAAAAAAAAAATTACCAAAAAATTTGACCAAAAAAAAAAAAATAATATATATAAAATATATATATAAAAAAAAAATATATATATAAAAAAATTAAAAAAAAATTTGACCAAAAAAATAATATATATAAAATATATATATAAATATATATAAAAATTACAAAAATTTGACCAAAAAAAAATATATATATATAAAAAAATTACTAAAAATTTGACAAAAATATATATAAAATATATATATAAAGGAAAAATATATATATATATTTAAAAAATGTACTAAAAAAATGTGACCAAAATAAATAAATATATAAAATATATATATAAAGGAAAAATTTGAAAAAAAAAAAAAAATATATATATATATAAAGGAAATATATATATATATTTTACAAAAAAATACAAAAAGGAGCAAGTCGGAAACATGCTAACTGGCCATCCATTCAATTCAATGGCAGCGATAGCATCGGCGTGACATTTTGTAATGTAGCGGCGAATCTAGCGGTTTAGTCAGTGTAAAGCATCGCTAGGTATTGGCTTTGACACGCCCCCTCATTAACCAGGCCGTTTTCCCGGTCCAAATCGGTCGGAAAAGTAGTTTAAAACAAGTCGGAAACATGCTAACTGGCTATCCATTCAATTCAATAGCAGCGATAGCAGCTGCGTGACATTTTCTAATGTAGCGGCGAATCTAGCGGTTTAGTCAGTGTAAAGCATCGCTAGGTATTGGCTTTGACACTCCCCCTCATTAACCAGGCCGTTTTCCCGGTCCAAATCGGTCGGAAAAGTTGTTTAAAACAAGTCGGAAACATGCTAACTGGCTATCCATTCAATTCAATGGCAGCGATAGCATCGGCGTGACATTTTATAATGTAGCGGCAAATCTAGCGGTTTAGTCAGTGTAAAGCATCGCTAGGTATTGGCTTTGACACGCCCCCTCATTAACCAGGCCGTTTTCCCGGTCCAAATCGGTCGGAAAAGTAGTTTAAAACAAGTCGGAAACATGCTAACTGGCTATCCATTCAATTCAATGGCAGCGATAGCAGCGGCGTGACATTTTCTAATGTAGCGGCGAATCTAGCGGTTTAGTCAGTGTAAAGCATCGCTAGGTATTGGCTTTGACACGCCCCCTCATTAACCAGGCCGTTTTCCCGGTCCAAATCGGTCGGAAAAGTAGTTTAAAACAAGTCGGAAACATGCTAACTGGCTATCCATTCAATTCAATGGCAGCGATAGCATAGGCGTGACATTTTCTAATGTAGCGGCGAATCTAGCGGTTTAGTCAGTGTAAAGCATCGCTAGGTATTGGCTTTGACACTCCCCCTCATTAACCAGGCCGTTTTCCCGGTCCAAATCGGTCGGAAAAGTAGTTTAAAACAAGTCGGAAACATGCTAACTGGCTATCCATTCAATTCAATGGCAGCATTCAATTCAATAGCAGCGGCGTGACATTTTGTAATGTAGCGGCGAATCTAGCGGTTTAGTCAGTGTAAAGCATCGCTAGGTATTGGCTTTGACACGCCCCTCATTAACCAGGCCGTTTTCCCGGTCCAAATCGGTCGGAAAAGTAGTTTAAAACAAGTCGGAAACATGCTAACTGGCTATCCATTCAATTCAATGGCAGCGATAGCAGCGGCGTGACATTTTCTAATGTAGCGGCGAATCTAGCGGTTTAGTCAGTGTAAAGCATCGCTAGGTATTGGCTTTGACATGCCCCCTCATTAAAATTTGACCAAAAAAAAAATATATATAAAATATATATATAAAGAAAAAAATATATATATAAAAAAATTTACAAAAAAAGTGACCAAAAAATAAATATATATATATATAAAGGAAAAAAATATATATATAAAAAAATTACCAAAAAATTTGACCAAGAAAAAAAAATAATATATATAAAATATATATATAAAGGAAAAATATATATATATAAAAAAATTACAAAAAAATTTGACCAAAAAAATAATATATATAAAATATATATATAAAGGAAAAAAAATATATATATAAAAAAATTACAAAAAAATTTGACAAAAAAATATATATAAAATATATATATAAAGGAAAAATATATATATATATTAAAAAAATGTACTAAAAAAATGTGACTAAAAAAATAAAAAAATAAATATATAAAATATATATATATAAGGAAATAAAAAATTTGACAAAAAAAACAAAAAAAAATCAAAAAAATATATAAATATATATATAATAAAGGAAAAAATATATATATTTTACAAAAAAATATAAAAAATATATTTTACAAAAATACAAAAAAATCGGAAAAGTATATAAAACATGCTAACTGGCTATCCATTCAATTCAATGGCAGCGATAGCATCGGCGTGACATTTTGTAATGTAGGAAAAATCTAGCGGTTTAGTCAGTGTAAAGCATCGCTAGGTATTGGCTTTGAGGTATTGGCCTCATTAACCAGGCCGTTTTCCCGGTCCAAATCGGTCGGAAAAGTAGTTTAAAACAAGTCGGAAACATGCTAACTGGCTATCCATTCAATTCAATGGCAGCGATAGCATCGGCGTGACATTTTGTAATGTAGCGGCGAATCTAGCGGTTTAGTCAGTGTAAAGCATCGCTAGGTATTGGCTTTGACACGCCCCCTCATTAACCAGGCCGTTTTCCCGGTCCAAATCGGTCGGAAAAGTAGTTTAAAACAAGTCGGAAACATGCTAACTGGCTATCCATTCAATTCAATGGCAGCGATAGCAGCGGCGTGACATTTTCTAATGTAGCGGCGAATCTAGCGGTTTAGTCAGTGTAAAGCATCGCTAGGTATTGGCTTTGACACGCCCCCTCATTAACCAGGCCGTTTTCCCGGTCCAAATCGGTCGGAAAAGTAGTTTAAAACAAGTCGGAAACATGCTAACTGGCTATCCATTCAATTCAATGGCAGCGATAGCAGCGGCGTGACATTTTCTAATGTAGCGGCAAATCTAGCGGTTTAGTCAGTGTAAAGCATCGCTAGGTATTGGCTTTGACACGCCCCTCATTAACCAGGCCGTTTTCCCGGTCCAAATCGGTCGGAAAAGTCGTTTAAAACAAGTCGGAAACATGCTAACTGGCTATCCATTCAATTCAATGGCAGCGATAGCAGCGGCGTGACATTTTCTAATGTAGCGGCGAATCTAGCGGTTTAGTCAGTGTAAAGCATCGCTAGGTATTGGCTTTGACATGCCCCCTCATTAAAATTTGACCAAAAAAAAAAATATATAAAATATATATATAAAGGAAAAAAATATATATATAAAAAAAAATTTAAAAAAAGTGACCAAAAAAAAATAAATATATATATATAAAGGAAAAAAAAATATATATAAAAAATTATAAAAAAAATTTGACCAAGAAAAAAAAAAATATATATAAAAATATATATATAAAGGAAAAAAAATATATATATAAAAAAATTATATATAAAAAATTTGACAAAAAAATATATATAAAATATATATATAAAGGAAAAAATATATATATTTAAAAATGTAAAAAAAATGTGACAAAAAAAAAATATATAAAATATATATATAAAGGAAAATTTGACAAAAAAAAAAATATATATATAAAGGAAATATATATATATATTTTACAAAAAAATACAAAAAAATTTGACCCAAAAAAATATAAAATATATATATAAAGGAAAAAAAATATATATTTAAAAAAATACAAAAAAATTTGAAAAAAAAAAAAAAAAAATATATAAAATATATATATAAAGGAAAAATTTGACAAAAAAAATATATAATATATATATATATAAAGGAAATATATATATATATTTTTTTTAAATTACAAAAAATTTGACCCAAAAAATATAAAATATATATATAAAGGAAAAAAATATATATATAAAAAAATTACAAAAAAATTTGACCAAAAAATAATATATATAAAATATATATATAAAGGAAAAATATATATATAAAAAATTACTAAAAAATTTGACAAAAAATATATATAAAATATATATATAAAGGAAAAAATATATATATATATATTTAAAAAATGTACTAAAAAAATGTGACCAAAAAAATAAATATATAAAATATATATATAAAGGAAAATTTGAAAAAAAAAAAATATATATATATAAAGGAAATATATATACATATTTTACAAAAAAATACAAAAAGGAGCAAGTCGGAAACATGCTAACTGGCCATCCATTCAATTCAATGGCAGCGATAGCATCGGCGTGACATTTTGTAATGTAGCGGCGAATCTAGCGGTTTAGTCAGTGTAAAGCATCGCTAGGTATTGGCTTTGACACGCCCCCTCATTAACCAGGCCGTTTTCCCGGTCCAAATCGGTCGGAAAAGTAGTTTAAAACAAGTCGGAAACATGCTAACTGGCTATCCATTCAATTCAATGGCAGCGATAGCAGCGGCGTGACATTTTCTAATGTAGCGGCGAATCTAGCGGTTTAGTCAGTGTAAAGCATCGCTAGGTATTGGCTTTGACACTCCCCCTCATTAACCAGGCCGTTTTCCCGGTCCAAATCGGTCGGAAAAGTAGTTTAAAACAAGTCGGAAACATGCTAACTGGCTATCCATTCAATTCAATGGCAGCGATAGCATCGGCGTGACATTTTGTAATGTAGCGGCGAATCTAGCGGTTTAGTCAGTGTAAAGCATCGCTAGGTATTGGCTTTGACACGCCCTCATTAACCAGGCCGTTTTCCCGGTCCAAATCGGTCGGAAAAGTAGTTTAAAACAAGTCGGAAACATGCTAACTGGCTATCCATTCAATTCAATGGCAGCGATAGCAGCGGCGTGACATTTTCTAATGTAGCGGCGAATCTAGCGGTTTAGTCAGTGTAAAGCATCGCTAGGTATTGGCTTTGACATGCCCCCTCATTAAAATTTGACCAAAAAAAAATATATATAAAATATATATATAAAGGAAAAAAATATATATAAAAAAATTTACAAAAAAAGTGACAAAAAAAAATAAATATATATATATATAAAAATATTGAGGAAAAAAAAAAAAAGGAAAAATAATATATATATAAAAAAATACCAAAAAATTTGAAAAAATTATAAAAAAAAATTTGACCAATTACAAAAAAAAATAATATATATAAAATATATATATAAATTACTAAAAAAATATATATAAAAAAAATTACAAAAAAATTTGAAAAAAAAAAAAAAATATATAAAATATATATATAAAGGAAAAAAAATATATATATAAAAAATTACTAAAAAATTTGACAAAAAAAAATAAAAATATATAAAATATATATATAAAAATGAAAATATATATATATATTCAAAAAAATGTACTAAAAAAATTTGACCAAAATAAAAATAAATATATAAAATATATATAAAAGGAAAAATTTGACAAAAAAAAAAAATATATAATATATAAAGGAAATATATATATATATTTTACAAAAAAATACAAAAAAACAAGTCGGAAACATGCTAACTGGCTATCCATTCAATTCAATGGCAGCGATAGCAGCGGCGTGACATTTTCTAATGTAGCGGCGAATCTAGCGGTTTAGTCAGTGTAAAGCATCGCTAGGTATTGGCTTTGACACGCCCCCTCATTAACCAGGCCGTTTTCCCGGTCCAAATCGGTCGGAAAAGTAGTTTAAAACAAGTCGGAAACATGCTAACTGGCTATCCATTCAATTCAATGGCAGCGATAGCAGCGGCGTGACATTTTCTAATGTAGCGGCGAATCTAGCGGTTTAGTCAGTGTAAAGCATCGCTAGGTATTGGCTTTGACACTCCCCCTCATTAACCAGGCCGTTTTCCCGGTCCAAATCGGTCGGAAAAGTAGTTTAAAACAAGTCGGAAACATGCTAACTGGCTATCCATTCAATTCAATGGCAGCGATAGCATCGGCGTGACATTTTGTAATGTAGCGGCGAATCTAGCGGTTTAGTCAGTGTAAAGCATCGCTAGGTATTGGCTTTGACACGCCCCCTCATTAACCAGGCCGTTTTCCCGGTCCAAATCGGTCGGAAAAGTAGTTTAAAACAAGTCGGAAACATGCTAACTGGCTATCCATTCAATTCAATGGCAGCGATAGCAGCGGCGTGACATTTTCTAATGTAGCGGCGAATCTAGCGGTTTAGTCAGTGTAAAGCATCGCTAGGTATTGGCTTTGACACTCCCCCTCATTAACCAGGCCGTTTTCCCGGTCCAAATCGGTCGGAAAAGTCGTTTAAAACAAGTCGGAAACATGCTAACTGGCTATCCATTCAATTCAATGGCAGCGATAGCAGCGGCGTGACATTTTCTAATGTAGCGGCGAATCTAGCGGTTTAGTCAGTGTAAAGCATCGCTAGGTATTGGCTTTGACATGCCCCCTCATTAAAATTTGACCAAAAAAAAAAATATATATAAAATATATATATAAAGGAAAAAAAAAAATATATATATAAAAAAATTTACAAAAAAAGTAAAAAAAAAAAAAAAATATATATATATATAAAGGAAAAAATAATATATATTAAAAAAATTACCAAAAATTTGACCAAGAAAAAAAATATATATAAAATATATATATAAAGGAAAAATATATATAAAAAAAATTACAAAAAATTTGAAAAAATATATATAAAAAAATTACAAAAAATTTGACCAAAAAAATAATATATATAAAATATATATATAAAGGAAAAAATATATATATAAAAAATTACTAAAAAATTGACAAAAAAAAAATATATAAAATATATATATAAAGGAAAAATATATATATATTAAAAAAAAATTTACTAAAAAAATGTGACCAAAAAAATAAATATATAAAATATATATATAAAGGAAAAATTTGACAAAAAAAAAAAAATATATATATAAAGGAAATATATATACATATTTGACAAAAATACAAAAAGGAGCAAGTCGGAAAAACATGCTAACTGGCCATCCATTCAATTCAATGGCAGCGATAGCATATAAAGTAAAAAATCTAGCGGTTTAGTCAGTGTAAACATCCTAGGTATTGGTTTGATCCATTCAATTAAATGGCATTCAAGTTTTCATACAAACAAATTTCATTCAATTAGTAACGTGCATGTCTTTAAAAAAGGAAACGGTTTTAGTCATGTAAAACAATGGCAACAAGAAAGGCAGCCCCGGCATTTTCTAATGTATTCGAATCCCGAGGTTTCTTAGCAGTAAAGCATCGCTAGGTATTGGCACTGACACCACATTAACCAGGCCGTTATATATCCAAATCGGTCAAAAAATACAGTTTAAAACAAGTCGGAAACATGCTAACTGGCTATCCATTCAATTCAATGGCAGCGATAGCATCGGCGTGACATTTTGTAATGTAGCGGCGAATCTAGCGGTTTAGTCAGTGTAAAGCATCGCTAGGTATTGGCTTTGACACGCCGCCTCATTAACCAGGCCGTTTTCCCGGTCCAAATCGGTCGGAAAAGTAGTTTAAAACAAGTCGGAAACATGCTAACTGGCTATCCATTCAATTCAATGGCAGCGATAGCAGCGGCGTGACATTTTCTAATGTAGCGGCGAATCTAGCGGTTTAGTCAGTGTAAAGCATCGCTAGGTATTGGCTTTGACATGCCCCCTCATTAAAATTTAAAAAAAAAAAAAAATATATATAAAATATATATATAAAGGAAAAAAATATATATATAAAAAAATTAAAAAAAAAAGTGACCAAAAAAAAAAAAAATATATATATATATAAAGGAAAAAAAATATATATTAAAAAAATTACAAAAAATTTGACCATATAAAAAAAAAAAATATATATAAAATATATATATAAAGGAAAAATATATATATAAAAAAAATTACAAAAAATTTGACCAAAAAAATAATATATATAAAATATATATATAAAGGAAAAAATATATATATATATAAAAAAATTACTAAAAAATTTGACAAAAAAAAATATATATAAAATATATATATAAAGGAAAAATATATATATATATTTAAAAAATGTACTAAAAAAATGTGACCAAAATAATAAATATAAAAAATATATATATAAAGGAAAATTTGAAAAAAAAAAAAATATATATATATAAAGGAAATATATATATATATTTTACAAAAATACAAAAAGGACAAGTCGGAAACATGCTAACTGGCCATCCATTCAATTCAATGGCAGCGATAGCATCGGCGTGACATTTTGTAATGTAGCGGCGAATCTAGCGGTTTAGTCAGTGTAAAGCATCGCTAGGTATTGGCTTTGACACGCCCCCTCATTAACCAGGCCGTTTTCCCGGTCCAAATCGGTCGGAAAAGTAGTTTAAAACAAGTCGGAAACATGCTAACTGGCTATCCATTCAATTCAATGGCAGCGATAGCAGCGGCGTGACATTTTCTAATGTAGCGGCGAATCTAGCGGTTTAGTCAGTGTAAAGCATCGCTAGGTATTGGCTTTGACACGCCCCCTCATTAACCAGGCCGTTTTCCCGGTCCAAATCGGTCGGAAAAGTAGTTTAAAACAAGTCGGAAACATGCTAACTGGCTATCCATTCAATTCAATGGCAGCGATAGCAGCGGCGTGACATTTTCTAATGTAGCGGCGAATCTAGCGGTTTAGTCAGTGTAAAGCATCGCTAGGTATTGGCTTTGACACTCCCCTCATTAACCAGGCCGTTTTCCCGGTCCAAATCGGTCGGAAAAGTAGTTTAAAACAAGTCGGAAACATGCTAACTGGCTATCCATTCAATTCAATGGCAGCGATAGCATCGGCGTGACATTTTCTAATGTAGCGGCGAATCTAGCGGTTTAGTCAGTGTAAAGCATCGCTAGGTATTGGCTTTGACACGCCCCCTCATTAACCAGGCCGTTTTCCGGTCCAAATCGGTCGGAAAAGTCGTTTAAAACAAGTCGGAAACATGCTAACTGGCTATCCATTCAATTCAATGGCAGCGATAGCAGCGGCGTGACATTTTCTAATGTAGCGGCGAATCTAGCGGTTTAGTCAGTGTAAAGCATCGCTAGGTATTGGCTTTGACATGCCCCCTCATTAAAATTTGACCAAAAAAAAAAATATATAAAAAATATATATATAAAGGAAAAAATATATATATAAAAAAATTTACAAAAAAAGTGACCAAAAAAAATAAATATATATATATATAAAGGAAAAAATAAAGGAAAAAAAATATATATTAAAAAATTACCAAAAAATTTGACCAAGAAAAAAAAAAAAATATATATAAAAATATATATATAAAGGAAAAAAATATATATATAAAAAATTACTTAAAAATTTGACAAAAAAATATATATAAAATATATATATAAAGGAAAAAAATATATATATATTTAAAAAAATGTACAAAAAAATGTGAAAAAAAAAAATATATAAAATATATATATATATAAAAAATTACTAAAAAAATACTAAAAAAATTTGATATAAAAAAATATAAAATATATATATAAAGGAAAAAATATATATATAAAAAATAAAAAAATTTTAAAAAAATACAAAAAATTTGACCCAAAAAATATATAAAATATATATATAAAAAAAAAATATGATAAAAAAATTTAAAAAATTTGAAAAAAAATATATATAAAATATATAAAGGAAAAATTTGACAAAAAAAAAAATATAAATATATATATAAAATATATTTTAAAAAAATTACAAAAAAAATTTGATTAAAAAAAAAAAATATATAAAATATATATATAAAGAAAAAAAATATATATAAAAAATGACAAAAAAATTTGACCAAAAAAAAAATTTGTGTACTAAAAAAATGTGAAAAATAAATAAATATATAAAATATATATATAAAGGAAAAATTTGACAAAAAAAAAAAATATATATATATAAAGGAAATATATATATATATTTTACAAAAATACAAAAAGGAGCAAGTCGGAAACATGCTAACTGGCCATCCATTCAATTCAATGGCAGCGATAGCATCGGCGTGACATTTTGTAATGTAGCGGCGAATCTAGCGGTTTAGTCAGTGTAAAGCATCGCTAGGTATTGGCTTTGACACGCCCCCTCATTAACCAGGCCGTTTTCCCGGTCCAAATCGGTCGGAAAAGTAGTTTAAAACAAGTCGGAAACATGCTAACTGGCTATCCATTCAATTCAATGGCAGCGATAGCAGCGGCGTGACATTTTCTAATGTAGCGGCGAATCTAGCGGTTTAGTCAGTGTAAAGCATCGCTAGGTATTGGCTTTGACACGCCCCCTCATTAACCAGGCCGTTTTCCCGGTCCAAATCGGTCGGAAAAGTCGTTTAAAACAAGTCGGAAACATGCTAACTGGCTATCCATTCAATTCAATGGCAGCGATAGCAGCGGCGTGACATTTTCTAATGTAGCGGCGAATCTAGCGGTTTAGTCAGTGTAAAGCATCGCTAGGTATTGGCTTTGACATGCCCCTCATTAAAATTTGACCAAAAAAAAATATATATAAAATATATATATAAAAAAAAAAAATATATATATAAAAAAATTTACAAAAAAAGTGACCAAAAAAAATAAATATATATATATATAAAGGAAAAAATAATATATATTAAAAAATTACCAAAAAATTTGACCAAGAAAAAAAAAAAATAAAAATATATATAAAATATATATATACCAAAAAAAAAGGAAAATATATATATAAAGGAAAAAAATATAAAATAAAAAATTACTAAAAAATTTGAAAAAATATATATAAAATATATATATAAAGGAAAAAATATATATATATATTTAAAAATGTACTAAAAAATGACTAAAAAACAAAAAAAAATATATATATAAAGGAAAAATTTGGAAATATATATATATAAAGGAAATATATATTTATTTTAAAAAAATAATAAAAAAATTTGACCCCAAAAAATATATAAAATATATATATAAAGGAAAAAAAAATATATTTAAAAAATTACAAAAAAATTTGACAAAAAAAAAAAAATATATATAAAATATATATATAAAGGAAAAATTTGACAAAAAAAAAAAATATATAATATATATATATATAAAGGAAATATATATATATTTTTTTTTAAATTACAAAAAAATTTGACCAAAAAATAAATATATAAAAAAACATATAAAATATATATATAAAGGAAAAAAAATATATATAAAAAAATTACAAAAAAATTTACAAAAAAATAAATATATAAAAATATATATAAAGGAAAAATATATATATAAAAAAAATATTGAAAAAAAAAAAATTTGACCAAAAAAAATATATATAAAATATATATATAAAGGAAAAATATATATATATATTTAAAAAATGTACTAAAAAAATGTGACCAAAATAAATAAATATATAAAATATATATATAAAGGAAAAATTTGACAAAAAAAAAATATATATATATAAAGGAAATATATATAATATTTTACAAAAAAATACAAAAAGGAGCAAGTCGGAAACATGCTAACTGGCCATCCATTCAATTCAATGGCAGCGATAGCATCGGCGTGACATTTTGTAATGTAGCGGCGAATCTAGCGGTTTAGTCAGTGTAAAGCATCGCTAGGTATTGGCTTTGACACGCCCCCTCATTAACCAGGCCGTTTTCCCGGTCCAAATCGGTCGGAAAAGTAGTTTAAAACAAGTCGGAAACATGCTAACTGGCTATCCATTCAATTCAATGGCAGCGATAGCAGCTGCGTGACATTTTCTAATGTAGCGGCGAATCTAGCGGTTTAGTCAGTGTAAAGCATCGCTAGGTATTGGCTTTGACACTCCCCCTCATTAACCAGGCCGTTTTCCCGGTCCAAATCGGTCGGAAAAGTCGTTTAAAACAAGTCAGAAACATGCTAACTGGCTATCCATTCAATTCAATGGCAGCGATAGCATAGGCGTGACATTTTCTAATGTAGCGGCGAATCTAGCGGTTTAGTCAGTGTAAAGCATCGCTAGGTATTGGCTTGACACTCCCCCTCATTAACCAGGCCGTTTTCCCGGTCCAAATCGGTCAGAAAAGTCGTTTAAAACAAGTCGGAAACATGCTAACTGGCTATCCATTCAATTCAATGGCAGCGATAGCAGCGGCGTGACATTTTGTAATGTAGCGGCGAATCTAGCGGTTTAGTCAGTGTAAAGCATCACTAGGTATTGGCTTTGACACGCCCCCCTCATTAACCAGGCCGTTTTCCCGGTCCAAATCGGTCGGAAAAGTAGTTTAAAACAAGTCGGAAACATGCTAACTGGCTATCCATTCAATTCAATGGCAGCGATAGCATCGGCGTGACATTTTGTAATGTAGCGGCGAATCTACTCATTAACCAGGCCGTTTTCCCGGTCCAAATCGGTCGGAAAAGTAGTTTAAAACAAGTCGGAAACATGCTAACTGGCTATCCATTCAATTCAATGGCAGCGATAGCATCGGCGTGACATTTTGTAATGTAGCGGCGAATCTAGCGGTTTAGTCAGTGTAAAGCATCGCTAGGTATTGGCTTTGACACGCCCTCATTAACCAGGCCGTTTTCCCGGTCCAAATATAAAATGGAAAAGTCGTTTAAAACAAGTCGGAAACAAAAATTGACAACAAAAAAATATATAAAATGTATATATAAAGGAAAAAATATATATATATTTTTTTAAACTACTAAAAAATTTGATAAAAAAAACAATATATAAAAATATATATAAAAAAAATTATATTTAAAAAATTACAAAAAAAAATTTGACCAAAAAATATATAAAATATATATATAAAGGAAAAATATATATATATATAAAAAAATTACTAAAAAATTTGACAAAAAAAAATATATATAAAATATATATATAAAGGAAAAAAAAATATAAAAAAAGTACAAAAAAATTTGACAAAAAAAAATATATAAAAAAATATAAAGGAAAAATATATATATATTTTTAAAAAAATACTAAAACATTTGACCAAAAATAATAATATATAAAATATATATATAAAGGAAAAATATATATATTAAAAAATTTACAAAAAAATTTACAAAAAAATGTGACAAAAAAATATATATAAAGGAAAAATATATATATAAAAAAAAAAAAAAATTTGACAAAAAAAAAATATATAAAATATATATATATAAAGGAAAAATATATATATATATATTTTTAAACTACAAAAAAATTGACCAAAAAAATATATATAAAATATATATAAAGGAAAAAAATATATATATATTTTTTCAAACTACAAAAAAATTTGACCAAAAAACCCAAAACTAAACCGCTAAGTTAGCATGTTTCCGACTTGTTTTAAACTACTTTTCCGACCGATTTGGACCGGGAAAACGGCCTGGTTAATGAGGGGGAGTGTCAAAGCCAATACCTAGCGATGCTTTACACTGACTAAACCGCTAGATTCGCCGCTACATTACAAAAATGTCACGCCCGATGCTATCGCTGCCATTGAATTGAATGGATAGCCAGTTAGCATGTTTCCGACTTGTTTTAAACTACTTTTCCGACCGATTTGGACCGGGAAAACGGCCTGGTTAATGAGGGGAGTGTCAAAGCCAATACCTAGCGATGCTTTACACTGACTAAACCACTAGATTCGCCGCTACATTAGAAAATGTCACGCCGCTGCTATCGCTGCTATTGAATTGAATGGATAGCCAGTTAGCATGTTTCCGACTTGTTTTAAACGACTTTTCCGACCGATTTGGACCGGGAAAACGGCCTGGTTAATGAGGGGGCAGGTCAAAGCCAATACCTAGCGATGCTTTACACTGACTAAACCGCTAGATTCGCTGCTACATTAGAAAATGTCACGTCGCTCCTATCGCTGCCATTGAATTGAATGGATAGCCAGTTAGCATGTTTCCAACTTGTTTTAAACTACTTTTCCGACCGATTTGGACCGGGAAAACGGCCTGGTTAATGAGGGGCGTGTCAAAGCCAATACCTAGCGATGCTTTACACTGACTAAACAGCTAGATTCGCCGCTACATTAGAAAATGTCACGC